>OU015473.1:9469491-9551991 GCA_907164805.1 Brachyptera putata | reverse complement strand
CCCTTTCCTCGTTCCCTTTCTTACCTAACATTCTCTCCCAAAAAAAATTTTACAAAAATCGAGTCCCGGGGACAATTTGGGGGGCGGCTTCGGCCCCGCCCCTTTTAAAAAATTAAAATTTAAAAAATTTTTGGGCAAAACTCTGGCGGCTTTGATAAGGTTTAAAAGACTTAAAAAAATTTTTAACCCCGTTTGGTTTCTTTCGAAATTTTTAAATCCTCGTTTTTTTTTTCCCCGGAGGAAAAACCTTTTGAAATTTTAAATGAAAAGCGTTTTTTTTTATGGGAACTAAAAATTTTTTTGAAATCGTGTCGGCGTTGAGTGTAAAATTTTTCCCCCCTTTTTGGGAAAAATTCTCTTTTCAAAATTTTTTTTCGTTTTTAACAAATCTGTTTTCTTTAATCTGCCCGTTTTGAAGCGTGCGGAAGGAGGGGTTAAAATTTTTTTAAAAATTTTTAAAAAACAAATTTCGTCAATCTTTTAAAGCCCGGAAATGGGCAATGTTAAAATTAATAAAGAATAAGAAAAAGTATGAAAGGGAAAGGGTTTTTTTTTTCCCGGGTTTTTTTTGAATTTTTTTCCTATTTTTCCCCTTTTTTTTAAAAATTGGTATATTAATAAACTTTTTTGGGGTAATAAAAGGTTGGGTGCCCCTTAAAAGATAAAATATTATTTAAAATAACATTTTTTTGGAAATTTTTCGTTTGATAAAAAAAAAAATTTGAATTTAACAAATTAAATGTCAAATTCTGTATTTATATTTATTTAATTCTTTTAATGAAAATATAATTTTAAATTAAAAAAAAACCCCAATTTTTAAATTTGTTTTTTGCAAAAATTTAAGTAGAAAATATTTTAAAAAATATAAAAAAAAAATTTTTGAAATATTTTAAAAATTTTAAAAATTCTTTTAAAAAATTTTTCTTTTTAAACCTTGTTTTAAAAAAAATTAATATTGGGAAAGAAAAAAATTTAATATTAATTTCCGGGATTTTTCCCGTTTTTATTAAAAAAGGGGATCTGGGGGGGGAAAATTTTTTTCGATTCTGAAAAAAAAAAAAATTTTTTCAAAAAATTTTTAACTTTGAAGAAAAATCTTTTTCATTTTATTTATTTTGTTTTTTCTTTTAAAAAAAACCCCCCTTTTTCCCTGAAATTTTTATACAATTAATGATTTGAATAAAAACAAAATTTTTAAATTTTCGGAAAAAATTTTTTTTTAAATTTTGGAAATAAAAAAAAATTTTTGAAAACAATTCCATTTTGGAAAAAAAGCCCCCCCCCCTTTTTTTAAAAATAAAAATAAAACCCACCCCTCCCCAAACAAGTTTTTTTTTTTTAAAGGTTTTTTTTTTTTTTCATCTACCAACTTTTTTTTTTATCTTGTTTGTTTTTTTTTTAAACAGCTTTCTTTAATTTGTTTTTTCATTTTTTACAGGATTTTTTCGTTTTGCATTTTCCCCCCCCCTTTTAAAAATAGAATTAAAATACAACCTTTTTTTTTTAAACCAAACTTTTTCAAGGGCCCTTTTTAGACAGGGCCACCCTAAAAAAACCCCCCCCTTTCTTTTCTCTTAAAATTTTTTTTTCCCCCACCTCTTTTCCCGTTTTTTGAAATTTTCCCCCCCTTTCCCCCCCCCCTACCCCTTACCCTTGGCTTTTAAAAGGGAATAATGTTTTTCCATTAAACTCGGGAAAAAATTATTTTTGGGGTTTTTTTTTTCAAAACCCCAAAATTTTCCCCCCCCTTTTTTTTTTCCAATCTTTCCCGTACTTTTTCCTAATTTTCCATTTTTTTTCTTATGTGTTTTTCCCAGATTAATGCTTTTCCAAATTTGAGAAATTTTTTTTTAAACTTTTTATTTTTCCCCCCAAATATTCCTTTTTTCCCCCCCTTGATGAAAAATTTTTAAAGATTCATTAAAAAATATTTTAACTAAAAAATGAAAAAATGTAAAATGGAAAAAAGAATATTTTAAATAAAGGGATTTATAAAAAAAATTGAAATTCAATTTGACTTTTTAAATCTTTTGCAATTCGGGGGCCCGTTTCCTGAAATTTTTTCCTGTATTATTTCTTTACTTGAAAAAAAATTATTCTTTATTTCTCTCCTTCGAATTCTCCAATTATTATTTTTATTGTTTAAATTTAGGGAATTGAAAATATTGGTGAGATTTCTTTTTTCTTTTTTTCCCCCCCCTACAAAAAAAAAATCGAAATTTGAGGGGATTTTTAAAAAAAGGGCCCCCTTTTCCCCCAAAATTTTTAAAAAGTTTCTAAAGGGATTTGCAAAAAAAATTTTTTTCTTCAATTTTAAAAAAAACCCCCCTTCATGCCCCAAAAACCCAAAAAAAAAAATAAAAACAAAACGCCCCGTTTATAAATTTTTTTAACATACCAAAATTAAAAAATTTTCCCCCCTTCATGTCACAAAAATAGTTCACGAAAATTGAATTAAATATTTTTTTTAAAAAATTTTTGAAAAGGGAAACAAAAATTCTTTAATTTCTTCCGTTTTTTTATTCCCACTTTCCCCCCTTTTCTTCCTTGATTTTCCCACCACCCCCCAAAAATTAAAAAAAAAATAAGAGTAAAAAAATCTAAATTTTTCCAATTTTTTAAAAAGGGTTTCCCCTTTAAAATTCAGAAGTATTTTCAACATATAAATTTTTTTAATGATTATATTATTTATTTAATTAAAATTTTTGTAAACCATCTCAAAAATCCCAAAACCTTTCTGCTCCTCTCACTCCCAGGCTTTCCATTTTCTCTCTGGGTTTTAAATATCATTCAAATTATTAATAAATAAATAAAATAAATTTTTTAATTTTTTAAGATGTTTTAATCAAAAAAGGGTATAAAAAAAAGAAAAATAAAGGGGAAAGGAAAGGGAAAAAAAGATTAAAGTTTCCCTCAAATCAAAAAATTAAAGAATTCCCACTTTATCACCGAAAAAATATTTGTGGAAAATAAAGGGATTTTGAAAAAATAAAGAAAAAAAATACAGTTTTTTATAAGAATTTTTAAAAAAGGGGTTTTAAAGTAAAGAGGGAAGTGAAAAGGAAAAGGAGGCAACAGAAAAAGACCCCCCGCTTTTCAGAAAAATGGCCAACTTGCCCCCCTATTTAGGAAAACCCTAGAGAAAATTTTGATTGGGGTTTTGAATTGGGCGATTTGAAAAGATTAAAAAAACTTTAAATTTTTTCCACTATTTATTTTTTGGGTAATTTATCAATACCTTTTTTTCAACCTTTTTCCCGTTTTAAAAATTTTTAAACCTATTTCGTTTTTAAAATTTTTTTTCTAAAAAATTTTTTTCGAATTTTTTTATGGGGGCCAAAAGTTTTCAAAACGAAAACCCCGATTTTTTTTTTTTTTAAAACCCCCCAAAAAACTATTAAACTTCAATAGATTTTTAAGAAATGATATTTGGGCTTAAAAAAATTATTTCCAACCCTTTCCAAATTACATTTTTCAAAATAATACATAATTTAAGGGGGCTGTTTTTGAAATTTTGGGTTTTCAATATTAGTTCTTTTTTCCCCCGGGGGGAAAAAATTAAAAAAAGGCCCCGAAAATTTTGAAAAGGGCTAAAAAAAAACAAAATTGAAAGCCTCCATATGTTTTTCCCTTTTTTTCACTTTAATTCAAAAACCCCAAATTTGTTCAACCGGTTTTTTTAAAAACTTTATTTTAAGTTTCAGCCAATAAAAAATCAAAAACCCCCGAAAAAAAAAGGACCCGTTTTTTCCTAATTCAAAAATTAACGATCAAGGGCCCCCCAGAGAAATAAATAAAAAAAAAAAAAATAAAAATTATTTCAATTCGTTTTTATTTTTTTTTCGATCTCAAAAAAAATCCCCAACCAATGATAAAAAAGTTAAAAAACCCAAGCTTCTTAATTCTTCCAATTTGGGAAAACAAAAAAAAAAAATTTACCAAAAAAAAGAAAAAGGGGGTTTTTTATTAAATCTCATTTTTTTGTTTTGAGGAAAAAAAAAAAGATTTTAGAAGAAAAAGTGGTTTTTAACCCGCTTTTAATTGGGGAAACGGAAGGATTACTTAAAATAACTTTTTTAAAAAAAGGAAAAACCGTCAAAATTTATCAAAAGTAATTTTTTGTTTTTTTGAAATTGTTTGGAGACCCCCTGTGAGGAAAATTTTTTTGAAGATTTATTAAGTAAACCCCGAAATAGTTTAAATAAAAGAGATAGTAAAATTTAAAAAAAAAACTAAAAAAATTGTTTCCGAAATATTAAAAGTTTTGCCTAAAAAGGTTTTTAGTTTTAGGGAATTTACTCGACTATTTTTAATTACATAGAATTCTTTTCAGAAAAACGGGTTTTTAGTTTTCCAAAAATTTATATAAGAGTCTGGGAAGATTTTTTTTTAAAAAAAAATTTAAAAGGGTTTCGGTTTTTTTTTATTAAAGGGTCCTATTTTAAAGATTTTTGGTTTCCCGGGGGTTTAAACAAAGACTCCATTAAAATTTTGTTTTGGAAAAAATTACAGTTAATTAAAAAATTTGTTTTTATTAATTGAACAAGAGATACCCCCGGTCCTTTTAATTTTTTTCTTTTTAAATTATTTTTTGAAAAATCAAAAATTCAAATTTTATTACAAGGGGTTTTCAGCAATTTCTAAAATTTTTTAAAAAAAAAAAAAAAAGGGAAACACAAAATAACTTAAAAAATTATTTATTCAAAAAACCCCAAGGTGAAAAAAAAAATAAATTGAGCACCTTCCCCCCAAAATAAAAATTTAAACCCAAATAGTTTTAAAAAAAAAAATTATAGGTCTCCCTTTTAAACCCTGAAAATAACCCTTCAACCCCCCGGAAACAATTTTTATAATAAAAAAATTTTTATCGAAAACTTAAACGGCCGCTTCGGTTTTAAATATAATTTTTTAAATTTCCATCCCCCCATTACCTTTCTTTCTTTTAAAACCCAAAAAAGGAAGTAGGTCCCCAAATCATTTCATTTCAAAAGGGGGGACCCGGCAAAGGGTTTTGAAAACTTAAAAAGGAAGGGGGAATTTTTTCGTTTTAAAAAGAAACGGGGGTTTTTGGAAAAAAGTAAGTTGGGAAATTTTTAATGCTGAAAAGACTTTGATTTTTAAAAAAATTATTATATAATTTAAAAAAAATTTTATTATATATATATTATTATAAAAATTTATAAAATATATTTTTATATATATATATATTATTATATAATTTTATATCCCTATATATTATAGATATATATAATAATATATATAATATAATTTTTTTTTTATATATAATATAATATTTTTATAAAATATTTTATTATATTTATATTTAAAAAAAATAAAATTCCAAAAATGGGAAACGAACAAAATCATTTGAAAAAAATTTTTTTTATTTTGGGGTTTTCAATTTAAAAATTATAATTCGTGGATAAAAATTGAAAATTTTATGATCATTCCCCTTAAAACCAATTTACCAATTTTTAAAGGAAAAAAACTTTAAATTTTTATTTCAACCTTTTTTTGCGTTGAAAAAAAAAAACCCACAATTTTAGGCTTTAAAAACCAAAAAACCCTCAAAAATTTCTTTTAATGCCCATTCCCCAAAAACCCCAAAAAAAATCCTTTTAAAAAACCAATTCCCCCCCAAAAAATTTTTTTTATCTTAAAACAACAAACTTTTATTTATTTTAAATTTAAAATTTTTAAATTTATATATATAATATATATATATATATATATATATATATATATATATATATATATATATATATATATATATATATATAACGACCTCTGTACACACCAACTTGACAACAACAAAAACGATAATGTTAATCGTCATCCATAAAAAGTTGGACGACATTTTCGGCTACAAAAGTTTGTCGATGTTGGTTATTCTGGGTCTGCCACAGATGTCGCCCGAGTTTGCACATAGTGTGGGTAGCTTAACGCCGATTGGTCAGATAATAGCGCTTGTTGGGTTGTGGGGGGAGGGGGGGGGGGGGGGTGGGGGGATCTTAGAGCGGTACTTAACGGCGGAATAGCAAAGTGAACTATAAAACTGTGTGAGTGTTATTAGGTGGAGGACCGTATACAACCGGTGGATGTTGGATCTACATGAGGGGAAATAAGTGAAAATACTTTGTGTTTGTTTCATGCATGGTTACCGAATCGAAAAATAGTTATTTTATTTGGGGATACGAATCAATGGGTGATAGATTTCTATTCATATAGTATAAAAGGATGAATGAGGATGTTCGAAAAATAGAAGGATGATGCGTTAATTGTTATGGCCATGCATACAAATTGTATATAAGATTGATGATATAATGATAAGGATATCGCATCTATCGTTTTTAGAGATACTATGTTCCCAAAATCCAAATTCAACACTCCGTAATTTTATCTTCGTGAGAATTTCTGAAAGGATTATCTAAGATCATGATTAAAAGAATCATCTCCAATCGAGAAAAAACTAGAAAACCAATTAATTATTCTGATAAATGTAATGATCAAATATCCTAATCACGACAAAAGATAGAAAAACATCAAAGTGACGAAAACATCATCATAGATTATAAAGATAATTCATCTGATTATCCCACAAAACTGATGATAATAATCGACTCCGATCTGACTTTGTTAGAACTGGGTGAAGATATTTCATTTATATAGATTTCCAATAATACCCACCCTTACAAGAGAGATTAGATAAACATTGATATCCTTAACATTCAAATAGGATTTTCTAATACACCCAAAACGAAATATACGAAGAAAACCAACCCTTATCTACTGAACGATACCACAGTAGTTATATATGTGACAACGGTAACCACGATAAAACTATTACATCCTTTAAGTGATTTTCCGATATTCTAAGATATAAGTAGTCTACTTATTTTTTATCTATCTGATCGAACATACCTCGCTGTAGATATACGCCAAGTATCTCATTATACGATATTCCATGCAGTATTATTGAGAGCACAACTCTTGAAAACAATTCTAGATGACTTCACGATAACTTCAACACATAGCAGAAAGACAAATCTGTTCGTGGTTTACCACAGTCGTTAAAGTACTGTGGGAGTACGATCAGGCTGGAACTACCATAAAAAGAGGGTGGTAAAAGTTACCGGCGTCCTCATTTGTTGTAAGGAGTGATGACAATTACACGTCACCTTTCAGAGATTACAATTAACGTTAGTTTATATTCTCTTTCCTGGTTGTAATCAATGTCATTCTGCAAGATCAAATTCAAGATATATATTCACTATTATTCATTTGTTTCTACAAGTAGTTTTCAACAGGTGGTAGATTGATAATATAATATGTATTTAAAACTTGAAACTGAATACAACTAATTAAACATTAATGGAACAGGATAATGAAATTGAAATAGAATAAAAACAGTGAATCTCCTAGTATTAGGCTCACCAATATTCAATCCTTTTCTCCAACCTTTCTCCAAACTTATTCAGTTCTCTGAACTTATCAATATAGCAGGATAAAACATGCAAGATATTCTATGCCAATGGCCGAATTCCGTTGAGAAGAATCGATATCAATGAAATAATAACTAGTTATTTCAACAATTAATAATCAAACAAAGAATGATGAAACTTGGATGTTTAGGGTTTTGGTTATGTATTATTCTCAGTAATTTTGAGCATTTCTCTCTATCTCTCTCCCTTTCTCTTTCTTTCTCTCTCTCTCTCTCTCTCTCTCTCTCTCTCTCTCTCTCTCTCACACACTCTGACTTATTTCATATTGGGTTTAACGACGCACTGTTATGATAGCGCAGATCTAATGGCGTCGGATGGATGATTAATGAGATGATGGGATGATGAGATGAAGGTTTTGGGTAATGGGAAGGATAGTGGGAAGGAAGCGGTCATGGACGACTTATTGTAGGAACCATCCCGGCATTAGCCTAGACTACAAAGGGAAACCATTAAAAACCCCTGTGAGGATGGTCGACGGCGGGGATCGAACTGGGTTCAAAATTCCCCTCGCCTCCTGCATCACACGAAGCGAGCGCGTTAACCACTGCGCTGCATGTGCCGGTTTCACTCTAAATATAGTCGGCAATGATCGACCTATCAACTCCAGACATCGCATTGATCAGAGATAACATCATTCGAAGTACATTTCTAGATTTCGATCACCTAAAAAAATATTTGCTTCATCACCCATTTATCATACAGATAATTGACTATAAATTTCAATCTGAAAAATTAGATTCATAATTGCCGAAAGTAGTAATAGTAATGGAATCACAGTAATAAATTAGAGAATGTGAGTAATAGTTATAAATGTGATGATGGATGAGAAATATAAATCACAATTGAAAAGATTCGAGATATATTGAAAAGTGTGTAATAACTAGTAATTTTTGAAATGAAACAGCTGGAGTCGTCATCAATATTCGAACACTATGAGTATGACGTAGTGAAATTGCTTTCTAATAATGTCCATAACGTTTCCACTTCTTTTGTGACGGTCTTTAAAGTGAGAATTGTATTTCTATCTGAAGTGAAAAGGAAAATGTAGCCTGAAAACAAATTATTATTTCATTTTAATGAGTTTCATTAGAAAAGAAATGTTTTAGTTCGTTCCTGGAAACACGTTTTAATTTGGTTGTGATGTGAAATGTTTGGTTCGGTACGAATTTAACAGGAGAAGTTTTCAGCAGAAATTTCGGAAAGCGTTTATAATACTTTAAATTTAATGGAGTTCATAATAAACGCATGGAGTATTCAGAAATATTGATTAATTAATCATTGGTGCGGTATTTTATCATTTCATATAATATGTAATTTATTTAATCATGTGATTGGTAACTAAATTTGAATGTATTGAATTTAAAAATGAAATTTATGAATTAGAATTGAAATTATGGTTGGGAAAATTCAGTGAGATGAATTTAGAATAATTCTGAGACTGGTCTATTCAAAATATATACAAATTTCTTGAACATACTCACCAATAACCAAGTTATTTGGGGTAAGAATAAGCAGATGATTGATAAATGATTCTTATGAAAACATATGCCTCATTCGGGACTCAAACACGAACCTGACTGCGGACCAACCAACCAGATAAACGAACAGTCGAGGAAATTGTGTTGCTGGAAACTAGGAAAACGCCATATATGCGTTGTTAGACGAGCGGATAGTAATAGTATTGCTAAAAATGGGTAAAAACTGCTTCGAGTGGTACCAATTTAGCACATTTTATGTTATTTTCTTCAAAATGGCTGACCCAATCAAGCTGAAAATTCCAGAAATGTGTATCAAAATGTAATTTAACTCGACAAAAATTTCATTTGTTTGTAAAATATTTTTTTTTGTCGCTGTGTTATTCTAATGGGTATTATTGTGATTTCTGAAATTCATAAAAATAAAAGTTATCACTCGATAATGCCACAAAACTAAAAAGATCCGAGTTAGATGGGGAACCATGATGAAAAAAAGGTTGTGGTTGATACCTGTAGTCGTTTGAACTGTGGAGAACCGACAAAAAAAACACAGAATCGAAAAAAAAAAAAAAACATAGAAACGAACACCAATTTTTTTCAGTATGTCAAATTGAATCCTCGCTGAAGCTCGTCTGATAAAGAAGCATCTAATACGATATTCAACCATACCCTGTCATTGGGAATATTGTAAGAATCATTCTAACTGAACAATCAATAAAATCTGTTTCGTGGCGTCAAAGTTGTGAAGAATAGTAAGTTTTCGAATTTACTGAAAATATCTCTTTTGCTTGATGTTTGTTTTCTCTACACGGTCATCCTGAAACATTTTGGCATAATCTGGAACCACACCTCCCGAAGTAGTGCCTCTAGCAGATTCACTCCGGGTATTGACTTATTATTTTCATATTTGTTTTTTACACTTCAACTTGTACACTACAAAAGTGTCAATTTCCTCAAATTGAATGATTTTAACTTGTCCAATATTTTCACTTAACTTCTCAAATCATCTCAACAATCAACCATCAATCCATATACGTTCAGTCTCTCCAGTTAGTTCCAGACCTTTCCGCTTATCAAAATCTCTCGGAAAACTCAAGTGTCATTAAAGACTCAGAGGTTTTTCTGACAGCCTTTATATCAGACAACAATACTTTCAAGTCATTTTAGAGAGGCTGTTTGGATCAAACTAAGTCTCAAACTTTTAATAACCTACTTAGTGTTTTTCACTGAATAGATGTGACATCAACATGATGAAAGGGTGGAAGTATAAACGAGTAGGTACTTGAGTTTGGAGGCAGAAGTTCACTCGAGTGTAGGTATATATATATATATATATATATATATATATATATATATATATATATATATATATATATATATATATATATGTTTTCACGTAGGTTTTGGCGGATGTATTTGATGTTGGATATGTCTTTAGGGTTATTAGTCCGCATATTGCCACTTGTAATAATAATAAGATAGGCCTACTCACTATTACAAACTCGACGTTTCGGTAGAATCGCATCTACCTTCATCAGGACGCCACGTCTGGTTACTTCAATGAGGTAGCAGCGATTGACTACCTCATTGAAGTAACCAGACGTGTCGTCCTGATGAAGGTAGATGCGATTCTACCGAAACGTCGAGTTTGTAATAGTGAGTAGGCCTATCTTATTATTATCACAAGTGACAATATGCGGACTAATAACCCTAAAGACATATCCAACATATATATATATATATATATATATATATATATATATATATAATATATATATATATATATATATATACATATATATATATATATATATATATATATATATATATATATATATATATATATATATATATATATATATATATATTGACATGTGAGGACGGAGATTTTCGCGGCCGATTATTGATAGTAGAAATATTTTCTCTGTAATTTTGCCACGATTGTGAAGCATTTGGGGTTCTAACACGTACCTTCGAAGGTTAACACGAAGGTTCGTGTCAGAAGCCTTCACAATGCCTCACAATCGTGGCAAAATTACCGAGACAGTATTTTCACCATGTATGCATATGTATATATATATATATATACAATATATATATATATATATATATATATATATATATATATATATATATATATATATATATATATATATATATATATATATTATTTCAACAACTTTCTGATAAACCACCAGTAGGTTATTATAATGATACGATTTGAAACTATTCAAAAATCACGACCTTCCACGGGAAAGTCGCTATTTTTGAATAGTTTCAAATCGTATCATATATATATATATATATATATATATATATATATATATATATATATATATATATATATATATATATATATATATATATATATATATATATATATATATATATATATATATGTATGGATATTCAATTCTCTTGTTGGTAATCACTCATATCTATATCTGTCTCTTTTCTTTCAAATCTTGTTTCACTTCTTCTGATCATTCATTTGTGTCAGAAAATTATTATTCCATTTTTGAAATTCTTCTTCTCATCGTACACACAGAAAACGCAGAATGAAACTAAATTCACCCAAGATATATTGTATGACTTTCTCTCCTACATTCTCATCATAATTATTACTCACCATTTCTACCAACATCTTAATCCAACTTAAGCAAAACATTTCTCCTACTAACCACAGACACATAACAAGACGCTCGACAAAGTGCGTATATATTCAAACATTACGCACTGCGTAATACGCGTTAACAGAACAGCTGTCGTACATGTTCAGAGCTGGAGATTATTGTATTGCGAAGGGAAATGGCGAACGAGGTTTGTTTAAACGAATGAGTGATGAGATTTTAACAACGTGCCAACGACTGAGTTGTTTATACTGACCGCGTTTGATTTTCTTGTATCAGATGTGCGTAGATGGACATTTGATTTACAGTGATTGGGGAAATATTTCTTCATAAATATAAAATTGTTTACGACTCGCAGGTTATACGAAGTTACAAATTTTGAAAGATCTTTTGCATGTTGTTGTACTTTGAATTATTTTGGGGAAAGATATGTTGGACCATTTTTTGAGAAACTCACGGAATTTTGAAGAAACAGTCTAGAAATGGCCATGACTATCAGAGGAAAACTATAAAAATATATTCAAAGAGAGAAAAACAATTTTATTGTCAGCTGTTCACTCAAATGTGATTGACCACAAGGATCCAGCTTGATAATCTATACAAAATTACAATTGAATTACAAAAATTACTTATGTAAAATTATTGACTTATATCCAGGTATAAAAGTCGATGATTTGAATAAAAGAACGTTTTTGAAACCAAAATACAAATGATAATAATACGTTTGAAGATCAAATAGTTGAAATGAATGAAATCAATGTTTTGTAACGTTAATGACGAGAAGATATGAAGAAGCCTATAGATGATTGTGGAGAATGAAGGATGAGGTAAACAGAAATCAATATGGAAGTAGATTGTTAATCTGGCTTAAATCGATCCATCTTAATGATCAACGGATATAATCGTTCAAAGGAGTGCAGCGATTCGAACAATCTCATGATCAGTCTTGACTGTTTCAAACCAAAAGTTTGAGTATTCTGAGCATACTTCATACCAATTAAACTCAACTTTCTTATTAATCAACCGTCAACGTGATATCGACACGTGGTAAATGAACAGTATATGGGTAAATTATATCAACTCACTCAACTCATGCCGTCCGACAAATATGGATATACTGAATTGACCGAGTATAAGGTTCTAGTTAACCTGGACTCAGAAAATGATCGACCCAAAAAACACGAATTGTTTGCACCGTTACATGCTCTGTTGAATCTACGCAGTGCTATTCATATGAAAATTTCCCAAAATTTCCGATAATTTCCGAGAAACTACTTGAACCAATCTCACTAAAAACCAATCCAAACCTATTCTGGTATGACACCAATGTGCAAAGAAAGTTTCAATAGATTGGTTATTTTTCTCACCTGTATACCACGTACGAAATTACAAAAGGAAAGATTGATTTTTGTCTGTGGTTCTATGTGGAATGAAAGTCTATCTAAATATGTGTCTAGATTTGAACCTTTCAAATTGTGAGGCCTCTCCGACAAATTGTGACTGAAGTTCTGGAAAAGTCCTGACATTTCCTTATCGTTCACGTTCAAATGTTTCACATCCACCATATATTAATTACCAAGAACACTTCATTATACATTCCTACTTTAATCAGTACATGAAATCAAAACGTAGTACAAATTAGAATATCTGTTCCACTCGGCATAAAATGTCTGTCACGGCACTAAAACTGTCTAGAAAGTGTCTGGAAATGTCTAGAATAGATAGCGTGTCACCGTAGTTCTACCTTCTGACAAAGATTTTTTGATCCAAGATTATACGAGAACTTTGAATTTAGAAGGGAAATTTTCACTTCAATGAAGGAAGATCTAAGTTAGTGAGTGCGGAAGTAAGGAAGTAAGGAAGGAAGTAAGGGAGTATTAGGGAAGTGGATCTAGCGAAATACAGTTTATTGGTGATACTTGTCGAAATTAAAAAGGATTGGATGAGCAAAGTGGGGACTTGACCACAGTTGGCCGACTAATTATTGTTCTGTTCGCTCTCCACAGGTCGAAAAATGAAAACAAATTCAGTAGCGTTGTTTTACATCTGGGTGTTTATGAACCGATCGAGACCGACTCTAAGGGAACTATTATTATTCCATATCATGGGGAAAACATATTTATGAATCACAGAATAATATGATACAAATTATTAACAAGAATTTGCATTATTTACAGGTGTCCAAGGATCATCATCCTGGTCTTTTGCACAACTTGGTAAGTAGACGAAATGAAACCATAAAATAATGAAATAATGTTTATATTATATATATATATATATATATATATATATATATATATATATATATATATATATATATATATATATATATTGTATGTGTGTTGTCTGTAGTTTTGAGGGCCGATGGTTCATGATGGTTCATCTTTGCAGAAATTTGCCCTTCTTTGAGGAGTGTTGTTGGTTCTGAAAAAAAAATACTGTAGGCCTAATCGATGTTCACTTCAATTCAACGAACCTAAGGGTTCTTCTCAGAACCGCCAACTGTTTCAAAGAAATGCAATCCGCAAAGTGTGACATATTACCATCAACCATTGCCCCTCAAAACCTTCATCATCACACACACACACTTACACATATATATATATATATATATATATATATATATATATATATATATATATATATATATATATATATATATATATATATATATCGATTTTCGAGCTCCCCATCCAACGATGTCGGGTTTGGGGGGTGAAGGTGACTCCACCGTCGTTTCTAGGGCTGCCTGGGATGTCGAAGACGGTGAGCCATTCCGTCTTCTTGCCTGTACTCTGCTTCTCCAGCTTCTTCGCAGTCTTCTTCCTCCTGTTGCCGCTCCACCAATTCCTTCCATCTTTCTCTGTTTTCCCACCATTTCTCTCTTTCTACTCTCTCCCACTCTTCATTTCTCTCTTGAACATCTCCTTCAACGCTATCAATCCACCTAGCTCTTGGACGACCCACTTTTCTTTCCCTCATATCCCTACCCTTTTCAAATTCTCTTCTCGGGATTCTATTTTCTCCCATTCTTTTCATATGTCCAAACCACCTTAATCTTTCTCGACCCAACTTCCAACTCAACTTCTCCACTCCCAGGTCCTCCCTAATCTTCTCACTCCTGATCTTGTCTAGCTTCGTCACTCCCACCACCCCTCTCAAGAACTTCATCTGGGATGCTTGGATGTCTGCTCCCTCTTTCCCCCCCATTGGCCATGTTACTGCACCGTATGTTAGGATGGGTAGATAGTAACACTTGTAAATCATTAGTTTACATCTTCTTGGAATACCCTCCTTCCATATTAATTTTCGTACACATTGATAGAAACTCTCAGCCGCTGCCCTTCTATTCTTGATCTCACTCCCCACCTTGCCATCCTTCGTTATCACACTCCCTAGATATTTAAACTCTTCTTTCTCTCTTAGTACCACTCCTTGAACCTTGATATTGCACGTTGCCTTCTTTCCTCTGTCCATCGTCAGTGTTTCACTCTTCTCGCAGCTAATACGTAGTCCAAACTTCTCTGTCACCCTCTCCCACTTATCCACTCTCGATTGTACCTCTTCGTTTGACTCCCCCCAAATCATAATATCGTCCGCATAAATGAACGTCTTTGAGTCCGCTTCTTCCTCTTCACCTTCCTCCACTTCACGTAACATCTCGTCCATTACCACACCAAACAAAGTTGGTGATAGCACACTTCCTTGTTTCAATCCCTCGTTTACCTTGAACCATTCTGTCCTCCCTACGTTGCACTGCACACAACTCCAGTTTTCTTTGTAGGTACTCCTTATTTTTCTTATCAACTCCTCGCTTACGCCCTTCTTTTCCAAACATCTCCACACGACTGCTCGTGGAAGTTGATCATAAGCTTTCACCAGGTCCAAGAATACCATTCTCATCACTGCACCATCTTCCCACCTATTTTCCATTATTTGTCTCAATGCAAATATCACATCTATTGTGGATCGTCCTCTTCGGAACCCATACTGTTCCTCTCTCATCTTTACCTCTACATATTGTGTGAGTCTTTTTTCCAATACTTTCTCGTATATTTTGGCTGCTTGGCTCATGACTGTTATGCCTCTGTAGTTTTGGCACCTTAATCTGTCTCCCTTTTTGAATATAGGTGTCATGACACCTTTGCCCCAGTCTTGAGGCACTCTGCCTTGTGTCCATGCCGCTAAAACGACTCTGTAGAGCCATTCTGCTCCTTCAACACCAGCTGCCTTGATCATTTCCACATTTATCTCGTCCATCCCAGTAGCTTTTCCATTTTTCATTCTCTTTATAACGTCGGTTACCTCTCTTCTGCTTGGTCTCTTGTTTTCATCGTTGTCCTTCCCTCTTGTTTCTTCCGTACCTCTTTCCCTCGTTACCGCTTCTATTTCTTCGCTTCCCTCTTCTCCCTGCAACAGGTTCTCGAAGTATTCTTTCCAAATTTCCTTTAGCTCCTCGGGTTTGTTTGTCACCGTGCCGTCGTTCCTCCTCATGACCGTCTGTGTATCATTTGTTCGTCTCTTCAACTTAACCATATTATACAGCATTTTTTTATTGCCGTCAAAGTCTGTTTCTAACCGGTCTGCAAAAATCTCCATCGTTCTTTTCTTTTCTTCTTATATATATATATATATATATATATATATATATATATATATATTTATATATTTATATTTATATATATATATATATATATATATATATATATATATATATATATATATATATATATATATATATATATATATATATATATATACATACACATCTTCACTCAACTAAGCTTCACTCATTCCGAAATTCGCCTCTCTTCTCAAATCCCTTGAAATCCAATACAGAAAATCACTCACCCATTACATATGAGAGATTTCTTCCTCAAAGTTTTTATTTTCTATCGATATTCTTTCATCTCCAACAAATTTCTCCGACACACCGCCGTTAAGATTGTGACGGCCATATGGCACTTATAGAAGGCTGTGAAGGTGATATTGTAGGCAAGTTCGGTGAAATATAATAACCGAAGTGATAAAGTTATAAAATAGAAAACATGAAATTCTACTTAAAAGTCTGACACATTGTCACTGAGGAAAGATGTGAAGAAAACCAATCAATCAATAAAAGTTCAGATTTAGATTTATGATGAAATTAATCACATTTCTTTTTTTTTGATGATGATTTGGATTATATTGTGGAGTGGTTTTTCTACGTTCGACTGGTGAACTTCAAAAACTTTTAGGAATATAAAATATTTTTTGGAAATATGTTTCCTATACACTCCGAAATTTTTCCATTTTTCCACCGGTGTTTGAACACCGGTTTTGGAATTATTATGCATTGTACACAAGTTTGCACCTTGTCACACTGAGAAGTAGACACAAAAAAACACACAGAAAAAAACGAAACAAAAGAGATAATAATCTTCCGAAAAAATGGTCTGTTGAAAGTTGGAGATGTTTATGAAAAAAAAATACTATTATTACAAGTTATTCAATGACAAAAAAATAACAAAAATAGGTAATTCGTTTGCTCGCACCAATTATAAACCATTCTACTAGAATGAACTGGATTCTTTAATTATATAAAATAATTACAACGTTGCTATAACCATGCCCCATCCGAATGCTGTCAGCATATTCACGTGTGCCAACCTTTCTACAAGAGTCCAATAAAAAAGCTTAAAAGCTTTCACGGCCAAGTCTCACTTCAGTTGGCAAACCCGTCGACGCTCGGCCCGTTAAAATAAAACGCATTAAGAGTCCATGGGAGTCGATTTAGCGGAATATCAGCTTTTTGGTGATAACTTTTGAATGGTAAGAGATATCGAAATTCTGAAAACAAGGAAACACAGATAATTTCAATTTTCTATATTCATTCAATCTGAAATTTGTAACTGCGGCAAATGTTCTTGAAAAAAAAATGAATATCATCTGATTGATTGGAACTATACTAAGCTAATTGGGAAAAAAAATCATGTATACATTCATAAAAACATATTCTCATTCATTAATTATCATCCCAGTTCTCAATGGTTCTGTTGAAATATTTTCCAACGTCCTTCATACCTCTAATTCAATAGCTCCAATATGGTTTAAGTAATGACTATTCATCCAATATCGCTTAATTGTCGCGAATATACGGCTAAAACAAGACATTTGGAAATTATGTAAACGCCTGTAAATTATACTATATGAGATAGTTATTATACCTACACCATCATTAAGATATCGCAAATAACTATGTTTCCACATCATGAAATTTCGACCCTGGAATCATGACAGAATGCGCTTCTGAATGCAATGTGGCGCACGTTAGGTTACAAATGAACTGTCTTCAATGTCACATTCCTGATGAAATTAATCAGAAATGTGACATTTAATGTCACTGCTGAGAATGGAGATATTATTCTGAGTTCTATTCTGTTTGCTGTTTTTTGTTGTTTATTCTGTTTGTTGTGAGATGACATTTTTTTTAAAACCGTATACGGCTGACAATCAAGCGATCTGAGATGAATGGTGATTATTTACACCATCTTGAAGGTATTAAAAATAACCATGTTTTCTTATTCTTAGAATTCCGATATCTCCTTCCGTTCAAAAGATAACATCAAAAAACTGATATTTCGCTAAATCGACTCCCATGGACTCTTAAAAACTGATTTCCGTGCCGCGCGGCGACAGTTTACAAAAAGGCTTGTTTTAAGGGCGTGGAGGGGCGGGGGTGGGTGGTGGGGAGGTTGAAAGTATGCTAATGAAACCCCCAGAGGGACATACCTTTGCTTGACCATGTGATAATAAAATGGACGCATGCTTGTAATTTGAATTGATGAAAGGGGATATTTTTGCGTGTTTCTTTTTTTTTGGTTATAATTGGGGATGATTTTGATAAAATACGAAATTAACAAAGTGTGATTGTGAATGGTGGATGCTTTATACTTTCAATTAAAACGGTTATGACGGAGGATGTATATTTTATATTCGTATGTTCTGTACTTCACAGTGCCTAACCAAACATTTTCATAGAATTGGTTTCAGATTATTAAAAAATTGAAGAGGATAGCGCATCGCAACCAATTTTCATTTTTATCCTGAAATTAGTGTTTCCTGGAAGAATTTCATCAGATATTTTGAGTGAAGCCACCGCACGTTGAGAACTGTTTTGGTTCGTTAGAATACAACTTCCTTCGAATATGATGGATTATGCTTAAAGGTATACCCATAAAGATCTTCAATTTTTCGGTATAGTACATCCTAACACTTCCGGTGGGTAGCTTAAAATAACTAGGAAAACGCCATATATACGTTGTTAGCCGAGCGAATAGTAATAGTATGGGAAAAAATGAGTAAAACTGCTTCGAGTGGTACCGATTTAGCACATTTTATATGTTTTCTTCAAAATGACTGACCCGATCAAGCTGAAATTTTCTAGAAATGTGTATCAAAATGTAATTCAACTTCACGCGAAATTTCATTTTTTGGGGGAAAATAAAAATATTTTTTTTTTTCCGCCATGTTATTCTAATGGGTATTTTTGAAATTTCTAAAATTCATAAAAAAAAGTTACCCCCCGATAATGCCACAAAACTATAGAGATCTAAGTTAGATGAGGAACCATATAGAAAAAAAGTTTGAAGTTGATAGCTGTAGCCGTTTGACCTGTGAAGAACCAAAAAAAAAAAAAACATAAAAACGAACACCAATTTTTTTCAGTATGTCAAATTGAATCCTCGCTAAAGCTCGTCTAATCATCGCGAAGGTATAATAAATTTCGAATTGGTTCAACCAATATCCATTTTAAATAGGGCCTATAATTTATTCACCCAATATATATGCCAGCAGGGCATTTAAGTTGTTAATCTGAAATATTCAATTAGTACATGATGCATCCCCATAATCAGTATGTAACAACACCATCATTATACGGAATACAATTTCAGAATATATGTAACATGCCTCACAATCTGTTTTTTCTCTCCATTCTTTCCCATTGTTGTAAATAAACACATGGTAACAGTCTTCAATAACTAGTACACAATACACTATACAATATACGTATTTCAATACATGCACCATTATTGTAGGACATAAAGATGGCATCGGTTCGTGTTATCATGTTATCCGCAACGTAATATAGAAGTTATTATTCAATGATGTTCTCACATACGATATACATTGAAAGTACGAAAATCATGGATATAAAAGAAGGTTTTTCTTTGTTTATCAATTTTCTCATTTTTGATGAAATGCACTTTCACTTAATGGAAATGATTGATTAACTAATACATTAAACTTGAAGTTAGAACTAGTGTTTTTTCAATCTAGTACATTGGAATTGATTTTTTTAAGGTAGTAAAATCTCTCTCGATGTGCTCATCCGAACGATATTCACCACTCATTCTTAGCCTAAATTGAGGGACAGTGACTCTGTGTCAAATTGTACATGTCCATGGATGAAAAATTAGGTGATTTCTCAGAAAAAAGATAATATATGAATGAGTTGATGCATTTCGTAACAACGAACGTTTTCATTCCCTGAAAATTATTACAAAATGTAAAATAAAGTTTTCGGTGGAAGGGCCATGTTTTGTACGTGACTCAACGCCTCTTGAGATGTTAAAGGAATTAATAGCAATTGATTGAGTGAATTATAATCGCTAAGTTGAGATCCACACAATAGATATATCTCCTCTACACATCAGCTACAATATTAGTATTGCAATCAATAATTACTATTGCTATCAAGAAAAATGTATCGGTCTAACTCTAAAAGACGTGATAATAAAATGATATATTACCACGATCAGACAACAACCCGACACAGAGACCCAAGAACGGCGAGAAATGGGAAGGGAAGCAGGGGTAGGGCAAGAGGGGAGGGGGGGATCTCGCTCAAATAAGTTTACCCATCACCACAACACGTTTCACATGTCGGCGCTCGAGTCCGCGGGTTCGATCCTCATCGCGATCAAATGCTACACGTAAATAACTCAATATTCTGCGTGAGTACCACGAAAGAGCGAGAGGAATAGAGAGAGAGAGAGAGAGAGAGAGAGAGAGAGAGAGAGAGAGAGAGAGAGAGAGAGAGAGAGGAATAGAGAAAGAGAGAGAGAGAGAGAGAGAGAGAGAGAGAGAGAGAGAGAGAGAGAGAGAGAGAGATGGGTGCAGTGAAGGTTGAAGGGATGGTTCACGTCTCTATTCAGATAGAGACACAAAGGGAGGGAGAATATTTAGGTGAGGCGGAAAATAGAGGGATTTAAATGTATGTTTCTATGTACATTGGTTCATTTTATCTATTGTTAAATGACCAATAGAAATGTTTGATTAATATGTGATCTATCTTTTGCTTAATGATGCTTAACGACCCCACCAACAACTAGGTTATACGGGGGTACGAATGAGGGTTGGTAATGAAACGATGAAGTGATGATAGGTGAAAGGACGTTTACAAAAACCCATGCCTTATGCGGGACTCGAACCCACGCCCAACGGTGACTTCAGTTACTACCGCTAGCGATAATTAACTTAGCCACCGGGGCGATCTATCGTTTTGTTTTTGTTATAATGTGGAGTGAAGTGAAGTCCTTATTACAATTAGATCCATAGATATATAGATACGTGAAGGATTTACAAACATTGTATCTTACGTTTATTATAGTCAATGGCAGTACTGGATTTTTATTGATATTTCCAGTAAAATCCCACTATTGATGATAACAAATTGAATCATCTCTCTCTTTCTCTCTCTCTCTCTCTCTCTCTCTCTCTCTCTCTATCTCTCTCTCTCTCTTTCTATCGTACTCTCCCTCTCTCTGTTACTACGTATAAATATAACAATTTCCGAGTAGATATCTTCCACTGAAGACGAATAGGAACTGAAAATCTTTCCGGAATCGCATATTTTCAGAGAGAGTTCAAGCTGGACTCTATCTCTCTCTCTCTCTCTCTCTCTCTCTTTCTCTCTCTCTCAACATTATTCGAATGGTGCATTATCAAAATCATCGATTCCGATATAACCCAGATTATTAACTTTGTTTGACAATGAATGATCAATCCAAACCGACGTTAAAAAAAAGAAACATAGATTTTTTCCTGAAAGGAATTTACTTCACACCATTTTTCACGTGTCCCTAGTGGGTCAAGGGGTTGAGGGTTCGCACGGGGCTAGCAGGTGGAAGAGGGAAAAAGAGGGAAGAAGAGGGAACAAACGAAGAAGAAAGGCATTATTGATCGAGTTTATTTTTAATTCCTCTTAAAAGTTGTCGGCTTTTAAAGGCGTGGTTCCTAATAGAGCGAGTAAACGTCTAGCAAAGAGTTTAAAGAGACTGTTCTCAAGATCTATTGGATCTTTAAGACGTGTTTTTTTCCCGCTAGGGGATAAAAGTTTCCGCAATGGAGATTTTACAGTTGTAAATGATCATTGAACGACAATAATTCTACCATTATATTCTATTTCTACTATCAATTCACTTGTATGTGTATACTTTGATAAGTACTTATGAGTATGGTTATAGAAACAAAGTTATATGCATTATTAATATAAATTGTTAACCCGGTGTTGGGATATTCAGGTGGAATTTCACAGCATTATTTGTATTCCCTCCAATAATATTCTGTTATCAATATTAAATATCTTATTTCATTGTATTCTCTCCAATAGGGGTCTACTTAATTTCCAAAGCTTGACAAATATTCTCACTAATTAACTTGTTATTTTCATTATGAACTATTCGATTTCGATGTAGGTAGAAAAATAATTATTGAAGTATACAAAATTTATTTGTTGCACAAATTATGAAACGTGAAATTAATCAGGTGAAAAGATGGACAACACAAATATATTGAAGTATATTGTATGACTCCATCATCACAATAAATTGAAGAAAATCCATAATCATTAGGCAATTTTAAATAAGGAAATGATCGATCACCTATAGTCTTTTCACGATTTATAGATATTATTTCTGAATTCAAGTCGTAACTTAAGTGAAAAGTTGATATATAATAGGAACACTTGAAGTTGAAAATAACTCATTGAGCATGGCAGTTGAACATGAAAAAGCATAACCAAATAATGTTGATGAAAAGTCGTGTTTAAATGAATTGTAGTCCTACAAATATTATCCTGCATCAAATTCAAATTTACATTCGACATTGTTAAGAATGTTGATTAAATTACATTCTTAAGATTTCAAAGTATGCATAATAAATACTAGATGCCGGATTAAACATACATAACCCATATTTTGTTCTCATAATTGTACCATCTACATAATTTACGAGTTCTCATGTCAAAATAACTGCAATAAACATTTAATCTCATCCAATTTATATGCACTGTTCAAATGAAAACATATTCAAAAACATATTTTCCGAGTAAGATTTCCTTTTCTTCCTCCTTAACTTTCATTTCATTATATTTTATGCATCACCTTAAAATCCCCAGTCCACATTACGTATATACACTCAGACACAACCAGTTAAGAAAACGTAATAAAGTCTTAATTTAAATTTAAGATGTTTAATTTTAATCTTCCTCAACAAAGAAACAAGCAAAACTTATTAGCGTAGAAAATGAGAATCATACTTGGATGGAAATTTTTCTCAGTAAAAAAAAACAACCAAACAGAGAGAGAGAGAGTGCCTTGTGCTACTGTCATAATAATTAAAACGTACGCCGACTTAATTTACAGCTTGTATATATAATAATAGAAACACATGCAAGTTTGAATAGAACGAGAATTGAGAAGAAGGAAAATCTACAAGTTTTAGAAGGCAAGATGGAAACATGGCCCAAGTGGTGTTTGTGTGTAATTCGAAGGGTGGAAATAATTTAATTAAAGCTTAAGAAAAATGAATTATTATATAGTTGAATTCACGAAAGTTGTTGGATATCTACTGAGATAGGAAATATCATCATGGTTCGTAATTTTCTGGGTGAATGATTTCTTATGACAAGCTGTAAATAGAGAATTTGAAATTGACAATATTATTAATATGCATCTTTATTGAAGATTATGCAATTCACATGGCTGCCATGATCAACATAGAATAATTAGGAATAATAAAGAATTAGGTATTGGAAGAATTGTAATAGATCGAGAGAATATGACTGATTATAAGATGAAAAACAGAAACCTAAAGCTGTGAGGAAGTTAAATAAGACATTTATAGAAATTATAACTAGGGAAACGCCATATATGCGTTGTTAGACGAGCGGATGTTGGACCAATTTAGCACATTTTATGTGTTTGTTTTCGAAATGGCTGACCCGATCGAGCTGAAAAAGTCCAGAAATGTGTATAAAAATGTAATTCAACTTCACGAAAAATTTCATTTTTCTGGAAAATGAAAACATTATTTTTCCGCTGTGTTATTCTACTGGGTATTTTCGGAATTTCTAAAATTCACACAAAAAAAAAGTTATCACCCGATAAAGCCACAAAACTTTACAGATCTAAGTTAGATAAGTAACCATATTGAAAAAAGGTTTTGAGTTGATAGCTGTAGCCGTTCGACCTGAGTGTGGAGGACCATTGGAAAAAAAAAGAAAAAAAAATGAATCCTCGCTAAAGCTCGTCTAAAAATGGGAGGGGAAGAAATGACAATTGATTCATTGAAAATAACTTCATAACTTTATCACTGCGAGAAGCACAGAAGTACGAGAATGATCGAGGACGATCTAGAACGATAAGAAAAAAAATATTCCAGTGTTTAGTCAACTGAAAACTAGTTAATTGTCTAGTAATTTGCGGTATGTATATAAAATACAAGTAACAAAGTTCTAACAAGATGAAATGAGAAAACAGGATGGAATGAAAAAAAAAGTAGTGATATTACAATAAAATCAAGAACGAATCAACTAGGATTGGTTAACTCGAAAGACGTTTCAAGGTTAAAGGTTCAAGGTTATGAAACGTGTTCAATTTCACACCTTGGAAAATCTTTTGATTCGAATTTGTGAAGGAAAATGTAATCGGTTTTTCAGATAAACCTTTATATCTCAGAGTTCAGTTTCCAACGTACGTACAAACAATTTCTTACATTCCTTACGCTCCTGCAAATTCACTATGCTACAGTTGAACAAAAATTCTGTTATCGATTGGTAATAATAGCATTCATAAAAGCAAACAGAATTGAAAATCATACACCAATGGAAATGTGTTGTTCAATATGCGAAAGATTAGAAAGATAGAAAGATTTATTAATGAAGTTGAAGGATTTTTCCCCGGACACAAATATATGGTTGAATTGCTGCTATCTATGGAATTCTTGTTAAGTCTACTTTTTAAAAATCTTACTGTAGGTCTATCTCATACGAGAGAAATACATTTTTCTTTCAATTGAGTGAATGGGCTTTATGGTGACCTGTCCTAACGATCCTATCATGTCCTCTTTCTCTTCATCTGGGTCAATCAAGATAACTCTAAAATCACAACGATATCACAATACCGAAAATAGAATTTGACGAATAATGACGCCGTTCATTTATTTTATAGATAACTAGAAATCATCATCTCCATTTTAGAAATTTTAATACATTCATTTATCCTCCAGGATTCACCCCTTTTCCCAAGAGTCGATTCTGTTTCAGTTGGTAACAGAATCGGTAATGTCTACGTCATGATTCACGGTCTGTGAAGAAAAATGGATGAATTAGAAGAATAACAATTCTATTGTCAGCTGTTCACACAAATGTGATTGACCACAAGGATCCAGCTTGATACTCTATAAAAAATTACAATTGCATTACAAAAATTACTTATGTGAAATTATGAACTTATATCTAGGTATAAAAGTCGACGATTTAAAAAAAAAGAACGTTATTGAAACAAAAATACAAATGATAATAATAAGTTTGAAGATCAAATAGTTGAAATAAATAAAATAAATGTTTTGTATCGTTTATTACGAGTTATTATGAAGATGATTGTGGAAAATGAGGGATGAGTCTTTCAAAATTGATGTCACTATGTGATCTAAATTGACGGTGGAAATGGCATATGTCTTCTGAAATCAAGATGATAATTCCTAGTATTGTCCTAAATAAGAAGAACTATCGTTCATCAAAATCTAGTTTCAAGGTCATAGTATCCTTCAAGTTCTCGATGTTCATGAAGAATTAGTATTTTCAATGTTCTTTGGAATGTACTATACAATATTCTAATAGTTGACGTTCTCGAGAAGTGAAACACAAGTTAAAAGTTGGTCTTTCGAAAAGAAGTTAAAAACTCTTTAAGAAACGGTTTTAGAGTTTGTAGACTCGACGAAGCGTTCCTCGCGCTAAAAGTCGGAACTAATTGAATTAAAATTACTCATCACGTGGCAGTGGATTATTGCGATGAAAATCTTGTTCTTATTTTGAAAACTTTGTGTTTTTCGAAAATAGAACGTAATATGGTTTCAATGGATGGAAATGAGAACGAATAATAGTGAGGCTCGAGAAATTATGATTCTTTTTAAAATACATTTCCAAGGAAAGAGTAACTGGATATAATGACAAGACACGGTATTATCAAGTCTACTTCAACAAACAACGAACAAATAACTCAATAACAAAAACAACAACAACAACTTAACTATGACGAAGACGTCAACAACTACACTCGCATGAGCTGACATCAGGGGGTGTATTCCATTGCATCTTCGATTATCGTATTTAGTTTTGAAGTAGTCTAGTTTACAGAGTTCATAACTTACTCTGTACATAACTATGCGTATATAACTTTGATATATAACTATGTGAACATATATTCATATTCAGCAAATGAGATGGGAAATATTATAATAACTAGATGATGTGACATTATCTAATTCGGACTGCGCAAAATGAATGCGTTCTCGTACACGGGAATGCCATACCAATTAAGACTATAATATACCGGTAGCGTTAATTGGGTAGCAATGATTTTGTATCAAGTTTCGATGTTATTGAGAACAAAATAACAAAAATCATCGTCACATGCAGCGCACGCTCTTACGTCATGGGATCCTGGAGTTGAGGGGAATATCGGATCTGGTTCAATCCCCAGCACCGTCCATCTTTGAAGGGGCTTTTCATAGTTCCTCTCTATAGTCTAGGCTGATTCCGGGATGGTTCCTACAATATAAATGATAACCTCTTTCTTCGTACTATCATTCCTATTACCAAACAAAACCACAATGGTAGATCGGGCCTCGGATCGATCACCACCACCGTCCATCTTAAGATATATTTTTCGTAGTTTCCCTCAGTGGCTTAGGCAGATACTGGAATGATTCTTACAATAGGTCACGACAGTATTCTTACCATCACACGAAATGAGAAACCTTCGTCTCAACATCCCATCATTTCATCAATCATTCACTCTACGCCAATGAATCTTATTTATCATTACAGTGCATTGTTGAACTCGATATAAATAAAATATAAACTATAGAGATTAGCGTGTGGTGACAGTCCTCCACGGTACGAAGAATGGGAGTTGTCATGTGTAGCACTCAAGCTATGTGGTATATGCAGTCACACTTTCAACAATGCTTCTTGTATAGTTATCGCAACACTCTCTTCTATTGTTCTTCGGAAAGGGGTGGAAATACTTTCGGGTGGCAAAAACTGAGTAATTCGGTCTTTTGTTTGAAATGCGACGGTCATCGGTGTGGGTGGGAGGCGTCACATTCCGCGAGGGAAATGAAGTTTTTAATGAAATTGCGAGATAGAAGAGGCAGATGATGGATGAACATACGTGGAATAGAAAGGGTTATTCAGTGGTCCAGGGTAGTCGATTGCGGGATAAGTAACTATGGGAAATTTGTAGGTTTGAAGTGACTTGAATAACTTTGAAAAAAAATGGAAAACAGATTTTTAAAAACTATTTTTTAATAATTTCAATGTTGATATAAAGCTTTTGACTCACTTACATGTCCAGTCTAAGTTTCTTCCTCTCTCAAATTAAGAATGATGAATGAATTTCTGAATTTCAAGATGTAATGAAATGACACATCAGAAAATTCAAACGTATCAGCATTGTCAACAAAAACAACAACATATAATTGCTTTTTTTCTATCTAATATTCAATATAAAATCCAAAATTCTTAGAAATTGAAATCATATTTCTCGCAATAAACCTACATTTTCACTCAATCTCAATATTCTATCTCAAAATCCATAACAGTCCTAATTTGTTATCATTATTATTGTTCAATATTCATAACCAACTGGGTCCAACTCCACAGGTGCGATGTAATAATTAAATGATAAATATAGAAAGTAATATTATAAATAGAGAGTATATAGAAAGTAATTACATTACATATTTACATTTACATAAGGTAATATATAATTAAATACTTCATCGTGATGCATAGGTATAATAATGTATTTTTCAGTTTTCTGGGTTACCTTATACAGAACCATTCTCGCGTATCTCTTCCTAACAACTTAAATAGGGTAATGACCAGAGTGTGGAATTTGAAATTACTTCAGGTAGTCAGAAGTAGAATACAATTTATCACAGAAGTTGAAAGCTCGATCCACTTCGAAGTATACAAACAAGTATTGGTGTCAGCAATTTCTTTGCCGAATCAGAATATGTAAAAGTTACTGGTGCAAAATCAGTGAATCAGAATATGTAATACATTAATAAAATTCTGCATATTTTAATAAAAATATTTTACCGACTTCTGACGACTTTAAGCCATGACTGTGCATGCTGCAGTCTGAGTGGCTGAGTTAGTCAAGGCATTATCTCGGAAACGGATGTCAAGTCGGGCAAGGTTTCGAATCCCGCATAAAGCATATGTTCCGTGAACTTCATTCTTCCATGATCAGCTTATTCGTACCCTCAAACAACCATGCTGTCAGTGGGGTCGAAAATCAAATAGTCATCAATTGTTGCCAAGACTTGATGGAATTCAATGAGTTCTTCATTTCAGAGAAGTGAAACGCAGGAACATAAAGAAGCACTACACAGGTGAAACTGTCATTAAAGTTCGTTATTTCTCATTCCATCTTCAAATACTTCTTTCGAATAAGTTGGACACGTGCATGAAACTAGAACAAAAATATGTCGACTTCGAATTTGCCAGACCCAAGTTATTTCTTCCTTCTATTTCTCCTCCTAAGCCTGCTCCTCTCTCCTCTTTCATCTCAACTGTTCTCACCATCCCCTTCCATTTGTCTCTCTTCTTCCATCATTCACCTCTCCTCACTCCAATTGCTTACGAATACTTATAATAAACCTCGTCATAATTTGGTGAATCAACATCGACTAATGATACATAGTTTCGGTTTGCCCAAAAATTCACAACACCACTCAACAAATACATCAAAACCCAATTCCCGACTCTGATTTCCCCATCAAATTGATAATTATTGAACAGTAACGGTAAGTTTTGTTGTTCCTAACTCATAATAGTTTCTCTCTTGCAATTGTCTGTAATCGAATGCGATGATAGAAGTTAAGATGTTAAAGGAAGAATGGAGTGAGGAGGAGGGAAGAGGGAGGGGGGTAGATTGTGTGACGCATTACTGTTTGATGTTTGGCACGTGGTGCGTTCGTAAATCGCTTAACGCGTTTTCTGCTTAACGCTTAACGCAACAGCAGTCGTCTCTCACACATACGCCCACACATAGGAAAGATAAAGAGAAAGATGGGGTGAGGGGTGGGAAGGAGGAATTAAGAGTGAGCGGAAGGGGATTTGGTGGTGGATATTTTTCATTCATATTGGTTTGGAGGAATTTATTCTTGGAGGAAGCTGGTGGTAACGAAGATAGAAATGAAACGTCAGGCGTGGCTAGCTGGTTTTGAAAAGTGTAGCCCTAGTTATGGTTATACAACACCCTCTGACCCAATTGTTTGGAAACAGAGTTCGATGATTATTATTATTGGGTTTCGATGAACACTCGGAAGAAAGAGGAAAGGAGGAAGACCAAAGATAAGGTGGGAATAAGTGATAAGGTGATATGTGGAAGAAAGAAGAGAATCGTGGAAAAGAGTGAAGGACGAAGAGTGGTGGGACGATAGGGAAGTATGGAAGGAGCTTGTGGAGCGAGTGGAACTAGAGAAGGTTAAGATGGTGAGAGGGTGTGGTGCATGGCTAGCCAAACACACTGCGAGTGATATGACCAAGAATATTGGTGATAACCACCCCATCACTAGATTTTTGTTGGTCGATTTCATTATTATTGGGTATTTAACGACGCACTGTTATGATAACCATGATTTATTGACGTTGGATAGATTATTGAGATGATTTGATCATGAGGCGAAGGTAATTCTTAGATATAATTATACGAGCTTTAGCGAGGATTCAATTTGACACACTGAAAAAAATTGGTTTTCGTTTTTATGTGTTTTTTTTTTATGTTTTTTTTTGTCGGTTGTCCACAGGTCAAACGGCTACAGCTATCAACTTGGAACTTTTTTCAATATGGTTTCTCATCTAACTCAGTTCTACCATAGAATAAAGAAATTTATTCTATGGTTCTATAGTTTTGTGGCATTATCGGGTGGTAACTTTTTTTTATGAATTTTAGAAATTTCAAAAATACCCGTTAGAATAACACAGCGGAAAAATAAGAAAATTTTCATTTTCCAATTTTGCGTGAAGTTGAATTACATTTTGATACACATTCTGGAAATTTTCAGCTTGATCGTGTCAGCCATTTTAAAGAAAAAACATAAAATATGCTGAATTGGTACCACTCGAAGCAGTTTTTACCCATTTTTACCCATACTATTACTATCCGCTCGTCTAACAACGCATGTATGGCGTTTTCCTAGTAACATAAAATAGGATACATTCACGTGGTTGGGTTTCCCTCAAACATTACATACCATTCAATTGGAACACGTGTTTCTGAGAAGCACTTTCTTTATATCGAGGCTTACAACATAAAGCACGAAAACAGCACCTGAATAATTCAATGATGTATCGCGATGTATTATACAATATATAAGCAATAGAGGATCATGCCATTTTTTTGCGAATAGGCTACCTACTTCTATCTGAAATTTTTCATGAAAATTGATTTTTCAATAAATCATTGGAGTAGGTCGTCCATTTGAAAAAAATTGGATGATCCTGTAACTTATTCATCACTTTTCATTCACTGGTTATGATATTTTTTGATAATTATTTCTATCAACTGAGTGGGATACTTTAGAGCTGTGGCGAACCATCTACGGACCCTGGAGAGACATCCAAAGAGTTCCAGGGGCCGTGATGGATGTTGTCCTGTTAGACCTGTTGGACCTTGTGATTGTTGTCGCCCTTGACAACTGTTGTGGATTTAGAGAGGCTGAGATTCATTCTTATTTAGAGATTCCAAAGAAGCAGTTCACTCTTTATCTGTGTGTTCAGTTCACTTTTTATTTGTGTGTGAATAAATAAATATATATTTCAATCAATCTTGCGTGCGCGCTAAAGAGCCTAGGAGGAAATTGGCTGGATTGTGTTGTCTTCACAAAGCCTACAATGAGGTTGAAGCATGGAGAGACATCAACAGAAAAATTAAAGCTGGAACATTTGGCTCGAAAAAGATCATATATGTAAGATACTTTCTGAAACAAGTAGGAAAAATAAAGTCAAGTTTTCATTCTTGAATAGAACGACCGAAGACTGGAATGCTTTGCCAAAATGGGTATTCGGGAAGCGCTAACTAAGCCTATAGACCCAAAAATATTCAGGAGAAATATACCTAATTCGAAAAAGTTGAAAAGTTGAACATTCTTACATCAGTTATGATTGTGTTGTTGTGATGTAATAATTCATGTAATTGTACTTGCCACCGGATGAAAATCTCAATTGCAGTTTCAAATGTATTACCTATATGTAATAAACGCTACATACATATAAGTATAGTGTGAAGTTGGAGATATTATAAAATTGAAATAACTAGGAAAACGCAGAATGTGCGTTGTGTGATGAGCGTAGAAGTATGGAAATCTGATATTGAAAAATACTCCGTCAGCTCAATGTACATCTACGGACCTTGGACTACTTCAAACGCTGAAAAACCTTAACTGCATTTTGTTGCTATTTATAGAGCAACCTGTCGCATATACACTTTGCATTACATGTTTTGATCCTGATATTCGATGGAATGTATACTTTTATTGCGTTTTCTTCGTTATTTCACATTCGATTGTTGCACAAATGATTGGAAATGTGTATGATAGTTGTTTTCATATTCTGTATGAATTGAATGTTCGTTTTGAAGTATTTTCACCGTGGATTATTCTTATGGGGATTTTCCGAACTTTCCAGATGTTTTCCGGAAAAACCGTTCGACCGATTTCTCTGAAAAACAATCCCAACCTATTCTGGTGTGAGACCAATATGAATTAAGAGAAAGTTTCGAGTTGATTGATATTTTTTCCTGACCTGTAGCCCGCGTACAAAATTACACACAGAAAAAGGAGGAAAAAAAAACATAGACACCAAGGCCAAAATTTTCGGGTATATGGAATGAAAATCTTCCGAAAATCTTCGAATCTTTTTTCGAAAATCTTCGATGCTTACTCAGATCTCTTCTTTATGACTAGTTAGTCCCCTTAAAGATCATCCATCTGTGTGGCCCAGATATCAAAGTTATATCACATAAGAACATCTATCCCTCCCTTTTCTCTTGTTCACCCCCACCCCTCTCCCTCCCCCCCACCCTTAACGACACACGGCGATGTGAACACTGAAGATAAAACGTGTGAGGAAAACGACAGCCAGATTTCAAACAGCGATGCGAAAGCAAAAGGTAAATAATTGGCTAGAACTTCGGAAGGTATTTTCTGTGCGGTGTATTTAAGATAAAAGTTGGTTCTGTAGAAGATGATTACGATTTCTTCAACGAACCCCTCAACAGCTAGTTCGTTTGGGGGTACGTACAAGCGATTAATAGATCAATGATGTATGAAAAATCCTCATATATATATATATATATATATATATATATATATATAATATATATTAGGCTCAATTCGAAACAACGCCTGACTATCGATAGATATTGACGTGAAATTCACATTCAATTTTATTTATTTGTTCAATATATATATATATATATATATATATATATATATATATATATATATATATATAATATATATTAACGACCCAACCAACAGCTAGGTTATACGGGGTACGAATGAGTGAATGATAATGAAACAATGAAGTGTTCATAGGTGAAAGGACATTAACAAAAACCCATGTCTTATGCAGGACTCGAACCCACGCCCAACGGTGACTCCAGTTTCTACCTCTACCGATAGATAGTTGTCTTAACCACAGGGCGTCTCATTTTCTTCGAAACTACCACTTTGTTCTACACGAACGTAAACGAACAAACACGAAGATACACGAAGAATACGGACACAATATATTGTATTCAATTGCTGAACACTGCTTTTGTGTTACAACATTCCTTTGTATGAAAATATAATATAAAAAAACATAGTTTCTAATCAACGGATTCTTTATCCTATCAGACTTTTGTCATAGAATGAAAATGATGAAATGGAAATATATTTTCTACGAGAAAATATCAGAGAACGTGAGGTTTACATTACCACAAAGCTAATAATGTATGTCTAGCTCAAGGCAGGGGATGGGAACAGGTTCACATAACATATACATACTATGTATATATGATGCTATTATTACAGAATAAGTAATGTATACAGAATAATTTTGTATATATGAAACTATTAGGATTTACATGAGATGTTAAGTCGTTTGTGTTAGTCCTAGTCGTTTCACGTTTATTATATATTAATTGATGTATCTTATTGATTATGCTGATATCAATAACGATCCGAATGATCAGTATACATATAGGCTTATATATATATATATATATATATATATATATATATATATATATATATATATATATATATATATATATATATATATATATATATATATATATATATATATATATATATATATATATATATATATATATATATATATATATATATATATATATATATATATATATATATATATATAAGTGTGTATGACTTTGAAACTGTTTAAAGATTGCGACCTCCCCGGGAGTCGACCTCGGATCTCCAGATTACCGGTCTGACGCGTTACCAATTCCGCAATTTTCTAATAATTTTGAAATTCAGACTATTTTAATAACCGACTGTTGGTCAACCAGGAAAGCTATTGGAATCATATGCATATATATACAGGCCTATTTATATATATATATATATATAAATATATATATATATATATATATATATATATATATATATATATATACCATCGCTAGCGGTAGTAACTGAAGTCACCGTTGGGCGTGGGTTCGATTACCGCATAAGGCATGGGTTTTTGTTATTGCCCCTTCACACATCATCACTTCATCGTTTCATTAACATCCGCTAATTCGCACCCCCATGAAATGTAGCTGTTGATGGGGTCGTTATGCAACAGCATTATATAATATATATATATATATATATATATATGCTACTCACGCTTTGAGCAGATTGTCAATAGAACTTATCCATAGAAAGCAGTTGAAAGCTGAAAAATAGAAAAATACGTAAAATTTCAAATAAGTTGTTTGTTGTTCATCTATATATATTATCCAACAATGAGAAAATACATAGGAATGCATATGCTCGTTTGGAATTGTGTTCATTTCTGACGTTTTATTTCACATATCCTTTAAAACCTTCTCCTCCATAGTTCCAGACAAGATCGCTCAACCTTTGTGTATGTGAACCTTCATACCAAAGGTGAGGCAAGAGGGATAATAAAATCGTGTCATTTTTCTATCAAAGAGAAAAGTACGTTGCTGTATAATCAAATTTTTTTCCAAATCTCCATTGTCAAGAATTTTATGAAAAGATAGAAATATATTATATTATGTGATACGTTGTGAAATGTGAATTTATAGCTAGCAATTTGTTGTGTATATACATATGGATAATGTGATCCAGAGAAAGATGGTACATGCAGACGTTCTGAAATGTATGATCACATTCCATTATTTATTATTCATATTCGATTATTTTCGAACGTTCAAATAATAAAATTGTACTTATTAGACAAGCTTTAGTGAGGATCCAATTTGACATACTGAAAAAAATTGGTGTTCGTTTCTATGTTTCTTTTTATCTCATTTTATATGTTTTTTTCTTGGTTCTCCACAGGTCAAACGGCTACAGCTATTAACTTCAAACTTTTTTTCAATATGGTTCCTCATCCAACTTATAGTTTTGTCGGGTGGTAACTTTTTTTCATGAATTTTAGAAATTTCAAAAATATCCATTAGAATAACAGCGGAAAGAAAAAAATATATTTTCAATTTCCAAAAAAATGAGATTTCGCGTGAATTTGAATTACATTCTGATACACATTTCTGGAAATTTCCAGCTTGATCGGGTAAGCTATTTTGAAGAAAAAACATAAAATGTGTCAAATTGGTACCACTCGAAGCAGTTTTTACCCATTTTTACCCATACTATCACTATTCGCTCGTCTAACAACGCATATATGGCGTTTTACTAGTTCTCATCACTACAATCAATCATTAGTTCCATTACTGCTCTTATTATTTCCCAAGTACCGTACCTGGAAGTATATTTGATTCTGCGTTTTCTTTGAATTCTGTGTGATGCATATAAGACTATGTGTTTTGTTTGTAGTGATAAATGTTGAATATGAACCTAAAAAAATCTATTCACCAATAATCATAAATCATATGTTATCATATCATGACTCAAAATCATATGTTATGATTTCATTCTTACCGTGGATATGTGAGTCAATTTATCATGAATGTATGCATGTGGAGTAATTTATTCTATAATGTATATATTGTATTGAACGTCATGTGGAAAAGATTCAGACGTATTACTGAACGAACATCATATTAAAATTATTATTCCATATATATATATATATATATATATATATATATATATATATATATATATATATATATATATATATATATATATATATATATATATATGTGTATATATGTACGTATAAGCTATTCACTTGTCAAGTTATATAGTAAACTCGGGACAAATAGTATACCAAAGTCAAAGCAGAGATTGAAAAATGATAATGATGAACATTGATTAGATTCGAGAGGAATACAAGTAAATAGTTGGTAATAAAAACAAATCACCCATGAGTGTTCCACTGACCTACATATAACATCATTTTAGATCGAGAATTATAAATTTCGATTAAACTTCTAGTTATTATGTTTTGTCAATTACTTCATTTTTCACCATATGCCAACTGGAGAATACCATAGAGCAACAATTTCAGAAAATGAACGATTCATAATGACTAAAAATAGTTTGGTACAAAATAATCTCATCTGTGAATTGAAAAGAGAAGGAATTGAGAAATAAACTCAGAATGAAAATCAATGCATTTGAATATTAAAATTCACAATAATACCATATTCGAAAGAATATTGGAATAATATTAGAATGAGTAACAGAATATGAGTTGAATCTAGGAATAGTTGTAATATCAGATTGAAATTATTGAAATAATGACGCCAACTTTGGTAATGGGAGAAAATGAATATATAAATAATGCTAACAAATGCTTGTGAATGAGCAAACAGACAGAAAGAAGATTCATGAACAAAATGAAAAAAATCCCTCCATACTTTCTATTTCATTAACAAAACTAATAATTATTCATAATCTTTCATCCAACGTTCTTCTTCGAAGTCAAGGCATGCCATCTCAATTTACTCGAGTATCACCAAAATACAATAATAAAATATAATCCAACCATATAATCAAACAAATGGACGATCTCACGATACAAAAAATTCCCAACCAAAATGTCAAAATAAGATGAACAACTTCAAACTTATTCATAGAATAAAATTAAAAACTTCAAAAATATTCTTCTTTCGACTTCATATTTTGAAGTTTCAGATCAGAATACTAAACGTAATCTTTTATCCAACGTTTTTGTTTTACTAGTCAAAGCATTGTCCTTGTCATCTCATCACAGAGAACATCTTGAAGTGAAAACCCTGTCAGAAAACTTTCAGCGATTGTTCTACGAGAAAAGTAAAGATATTTTATAATAATTATATGATAAAGTTTTTCGAAAGGAATGAAATGAAAGGAATGAAATGAAAGAATTCTCTCTCTTTCTCTTTCTATTCTTTTGTCGTTTCCTAGCTGGAGGGACGCTCGATCGCGATCAAAGAAATTCACGTGGTTGAATGAAAACGAATGGTTTCATCCAATATGGTTCTTAATTATGAACTGTATCATGGAAATGATGATATTCTTATATAAATTTGAAGAAAAGAAAAGACAAAGTGAATTATTATTACTGAGAATGTTGCGATGCGTTGCTTTGAAAGTCCTAATCTCATTGAGTTGTTTTTAGAGATACAAGAGGAAACTTTGAAAGGACCTAGATAAAACTATGGTTCTTCAATTAAGACCCTATGGGAGTCGATTCAGGGCCCATAATACCAATAATAAAAATGTGTTAATTAATCTAATTATCAATTGGGGTACAGAATTAACATTGGTAACCAAGGGTAATAACAAGTTGATCCACTAATTATCGCTCAATCAACAAATTTATCATTCGTAAAACGGGACCTTAGCGAAATATGAGTTGTTTTGATGGTAACTCTCCAACGGTATAAGATATCAAAATTAAAATGCGGTAGAAATACAGTTATTTTCAATACCTCCATTTTGGTATGAAAAATAACAACATGATTCATGTCACGTGATTGTCAAGCGCATTAGCTAAAAAAAATAGTCGTATATGCTTGACAATTATGCGATTCATATTTAATTGAACTCATCATAATGAATCGGTTTGAAGTTTGGTATAGGTGGAAAGAGTTGAATGGTTATAACGTATACCATTTTGAAGGTATTTGAAGTAGTTGTGTTTCCTTCTTATTAGAATTTTGATATCTTATACCGTTCAGAAATAATCACAAAAAACTTATCGAAAATTTCTTAAAAAATTAATGCTTTCGATATATTTCATCAAGCATTATTAAGAGGAATGAGAGAAGAGATAGGAGAGGAAAGCAGTGAGTACAAAATGGATGAAAAATGTAACAGAGATCAAGAATGGCAGAAATCTAATCATCATTGTAGCCGAAAGTTACTTAAATGCAGACGATGTCTCGAAATGAATTAGTTATCCAGGAAAGATGGATATAAAATTGAAGTGTTGAAGCTATTTTGAAATTTCCTAAATTTCAATCTGGGTCTTTATGGAAAATTCAAATAATCGGAATACGTATTTTATCGGTTCAGAAACTTCTAGTACATTATCTCTATATTATTTTTCTCTCATTAAATTCAGAAATAACATTTTATCTATGTCACTTAATTAACATCACTGAGTCGGAAAAACTACTTTTCCAATTTCCCTCATAAAGGAAACTCATGACTGTCATCATATCCACATTTATATATATATATATATATATATATATATATATATATATATATATATATATATATATATATATATATATATATGCTTCTACTGATACATACGGTATAACGATCTTGCTATTTAACTCTGGAATATCGATATTCTAGCTCCGATCGATCGTCTCTCCTATTAAATAACATTAACCCCAGGTATTTCGAACCATCATAAATGTGAAATACATCTTAGTGATGGTTACGATTGGGTGTTTCTCCTATTTCTACCTAGAGACGCTCTTACGTGTTGATTATTCTATATCCATGTGGTAATGCTTAAGTTGTAACAGACCAGTGAGCCGAGTGTGCTTGGGAAAGACATCCGCTCTAATTATGACCAAGTTTCTAGCAAGTAGAGCACGAAGAAGAATGGATAACATTGTAAAGAATGTTGTGCATGAAACCAATTAGGAAAACGCAGCATTAGCATTGTAAGATGAGCGATATAGGTATATATATAAGTACCGGTATGAAATGGAATGAGAAACTATACACATACTTTGAATGTGAAAATATTATCTCACTGTCTTTTTGTTCTATATTTTTATTATTGTCAATTGATTTTACTTGTTGCTTTTATTGATAGCTTCGTCTCCGATATGATTCATGTAAAGGGTTGGAATTATGTGTCTCATCTCTGATCTCAAATTCCATGGAAATTTGGACTTACTCGAAAAAAATATACTTCACAATTTTTCTCCTCTTGTGTTATACTCATGTTATTCAACAACATTTTATGACAGTTTCCTTAGAATGGGTTTCGAAAAAATTGGACTTCAAAACTATACGGTATCGTCAGATTATGAAACAAGTGTCAACTAAAAACAAAATAGGTTATTTCTTTTGGCCTGTGGAGCGCGAAAGAAAACAATTACGTATTTTCAATTACGATGAAATTGAGTATTCATTCCAAAGATACAATAATTGTGATAAAATAGACAGAAAAATTATGAAGAAAGAATTGATGAATGAATAGATAGTTGGATAATGGAACAAAAATGCAGATATATTGATAAAATGAAAAATATAGAACGACTCAAAGGAAAAGCCTGAAATGATTGAATTGAGAATTATACTCACGTTCCAGTTTGGTAAATCTCAACTACATTCTGAAAGAAAAGAAAACCATAATAAATAAAATACTTGTAGAAATCAAACACGCCACCTACATTATTAATTATCAAAGCCTTGTGCTTCTCCACAGTGAAGTGTGATAATTAGCAACATCAAAAGAATGATACTTAACACCGACTTTGTGAGCGTGAAAGCCTCGCCACTATGGAAACAAAGAGAATTGTCAGAACTTGGTTGGTTTAGTGCAACGCATGGAATATGGGAATATAATACAGTTAGTCGGAAGATGATTTTCATAGACTAGGAAAACGCCATATATGCGTTGTTAGACGAGCGAATAGTAATAGTATGGGTAAAAATGGGTAAAAACTGCTCAGAGTGGTACCAATTTAACACATTTCATGTTTTTTCTTCAAAATGGCTGACCCGATCAAGCTGAAAATGTTTAGAAATGTGTATCAAAATGTAATTCAACTTCACGCAAAATAAATGAGGATATATTTTTTTTCCGCCATGTTATTCTGATGGGTATTTTTGAAATTTCTAAAATTCATAAAAAAAAGTTACCGCTCGATAATGCCTCAAAACTATACAGATCTAAGTTAGATGAGGAACCATATTTAAAAAAAGTTTGAAGTTGATAGCTGTAGCCGTTTGATCTGTGGAGAAACGCCAAAAAACATAAAAACAAACAAACAAAGAAAAAAAAAAAAAACGAACACCAATTTTTTCAGTATGTCAAATTGAATTCTCGCTAAAGCTTGTCTAAAAACTTATTTTTGTTTACATTCAAATAGTTGTGATGAGTTTCGAGAAAATGTATTTCTAATCAGTTAGTCGAAGCTGTATAAATTCCACAGAGACAACAATTATTTATTATTGTATTTAAAAAATGTATCACATTCGTTTCAAACTATTTCTTGATACGATCACTGCATATCGAGAAGAAATGATAATATCTGGAAAAGTAATAACTTATGGGCGACATTGTTTATGTGACTTGATTTCATTCACGTTATTTCATTTCACGTTATGAAAATATATAATTTATATTAGAAGAATCAAAGGACATTACAACCCTGAAACTTGGATTCTAGCGAATAGTGACAACATTAATTTCCCTAAATCAGAGAAAACTGGAACTCATAATTTCAATTTCAGCATGTACAAATTCTCTGTAATGTTCTCCAGCGTTTCATGAATCATGACGTGGGCATCACCGATTCTGTATAGAAACATCAACAGAATCGAGTAATGTCTACGTCACGACTCATAAAACGTACCAATTGATTAATTTCAATTCCTGATATCGATGAATAATTTCAAGTTTCCTTTGAAATTTTGGAAATAAACATCGATCTAATTCGTCGAAATCCAGTTTTAGGTTTGTGACTTTCTTCAATTATTGTGAATCAGATGGTTCAAGTTGGTAACTATGTACTAGGATTTGTTGAAAGTTCAATCAATTCTTAACATTGTGAGGCATGAGCCGCCATAAACTCAACAAAGGCCCATTGAAAATCTCATTGGTGGAAAAAAACTATTCGCAATATGCAAGTAAGCGCATACTTGGGGTTATGATAGAACTGAAATGTTGTTAGGTTGGTTATGGTCAAGATAGGGTGGAGGGATGTTAGTGACAAAGGGGGTGGTTGTGGGAGGCGGTCAATTTCAGAGTGACAACATGTATGAGGGCACGGCTTAAACCTTGGACAGAATTTCATTAAAATTTCATGTGTTATCCTATCGCTTCTACGCTCTTATGAGCATTCACACATAGAGTGTGTGGGTGTGACAGAGACAGAGCGAGAGAGAGAGAGAGAGAGGGAGAATTAGGGTAACAGAAATGGAGAGATTAGATGTGGTTGGAGAAAAAGAAAGATAGGGAAAATGCGAGAGAGAGAGAGAAAAAAGAGAGAAAATGATATAAATGGATAAATGAGATGTGATATGAAAGAAAGAGAGAGAGAGAGCGTGAGTGATAGTAAACGAGGGTTACAGGGACACATACCGTAGCAGTTATCTCTCAGTTTAAGAAGATTAAAACCCAAGTCAGTGTGTTTCTGACGCACAATTTCATAAAGCTCGTTCATTTTCGTCGCCGCGCTTCATTGTAAAATTGTAATACATAATCCAGTGGCGTGAGGTGACACGTCTGAAAGCTTACCTCGTTGTGACCCCACTGTACTGATTCCATCTCTATTCCATTCACACTGCAGTTAAAATCAAGAGGTTGATAATGCTTAACTCTTGTCTGAAAAGACCCCCACAAACAGCTGAGTTATTTGGGAACACGGATGATTATGTTCACGAAATCCCATATATTATGCGGAACGCGAGTATTTTTATGGCCAGAAAAGAGATGCATCATGGAAATTTAATTTGTCTACTTCAGACAATGTGAATTATGATCATGAAGTTATTATGATCATGATTAAATCACACATTATGAGTTGTGATGGTTGATTATGTTGATCTGGGTTTGATTTTCGTTGAATCAGTGTGAATCTTGATTCGAATAAAATGTTTTTTTCCTCATACTTTGACATGAACTTATTCGAAAACTTTGCTAGAAATACTAATGATATGCGATAGTCGATTCCAGGACAACTTGATTCAAGTTTTCCAAGGCTGGACTTGATAGCTGAGGTAGGCGGGTTATTAAATTACAGTTCTGAGTGAGAATACGAGAGAATTCCTCAGGAGAGAATCAAGTGTATCGTTTTTTTTTTGAAGCATCTGTAGCACGCAAAAAAACAATCCGATGAAGGAACGATTTGAACTGATTTACATAATTCGCTCTCTTGAATATCAATTCTTCAAACAAATTTTATCATTTTTCTCTGACCTGAACTAGTGACCAACCTGTATATAACAGAAATAATTTTCGAATGGAAAAAAAATCATCTCATCCCATTTTCTCAATATTGAATTATTTTATCCCACTTCCTACACCAATTGTTACGAACTCAACAAATCATTTTTCTCCTGCATTCGCCACTGTGTCTATAAGCCCTAACATATCGAAATAAACCTGTCTAACGTACTTCATCTAATATACTGGCTCTCCCGGGGTGTTCATATATCCTCCTTGGGGGAAGAACACGATCGACCGTTTTCTTCGTCCCTCATCACCAACGACCCATGGTCTCGACCCACCATTCCACGTACAGAGATGCATACATCTATTAAAAGTGGTTCAACCTTCTATATCATAACATAAACTCCAGTCTATATTTAATCAAAAGCGAGTACTGAGTTTGATCCTCGGAAATAACTGAGGGGCAGTTTTACGACAATATAGTGAAGCCGGTGTCGACGGATCGGTAGGTCATTGCGATTTATGATTAGGATTCGTATCGAAATACCCGATGGTCTGTTATAAAGGATAGAGAAGACGGTCGATCGGAAACGTCAGTTATTACAACTATTATTAGGAGAGTGATTCTCTTTTCAGGGGAGTTGATGTTGGTTATAATGGAGGTTTCATAGTAAGTAATAAAACCAGCCTGGAGGATAGTGTCGATACTATCCAGAAAATTCTATTTCTGATGGGGAATAATGAGACGTGACCTTATATCCTGTCTTCTATGAGTAAGGGAATATTCACGAACCCCGCGAGTGCATGGAAGTCGATTTGGTGGAATATTAATTCGTGGATACTATTTTTAGAGTGGTATGTTATATCAACATTATAATTTACCAGAAGAGATATATTCAAAACCCTCAGATATTATCACTCTGCATTCCAATATTTTATTCCGTATCAAGTTGGAAGATTGTGATAGTGGTAGATAGTGTTTTAGCAACATAGGCTCACTGGTGGACATCACACCATGTAAATTTAATAGGTCTTGCTTGTGAGTGTTTCTATTGTTTTGAATCAATATTATATTATGATGTTTCAAAGTAATTGCAAGAATGGTAAAAATGATGATGTATTTAATCAACTTTCGGAGATTCAGTCAGTAAACCATAATTGTCATGAACACATCTTTCATCATTCAGTATTTCCATCAAAATGTGATTGTTCAGTTTTTCGAAAATGAATAATGCGAAAATTTGCCGATTCGACATTTTATCATTTAGGTGAGAATTGTGAGTTGAAACTTCTCGAAACGAAAAATAATTCAACCGGATGAATAAATCATACCAAGAAACGGGTACGTGGAAAAATGATAATATTCTTCAAAGAACAGAAGAAATTATGTGTACTCAATTATTCTTCAAACTTTTGAAATAAGAACTGAGACGAGAACTTTCCAAACTTGGAAAAAAAAGGATAAATAAATACAAAACATTAAATAGCGAACAACATATTTTAAATGTGATAAGAAAAATATATAAAAGTTTGCGAGGAAGTCAAAAATGACCAGAAAAACGTACTGTCACCAAACAAGAGCCTTACTACAAAACAATAAAGTGTTTGTTTTATGAAACATTTATATACAAGGAAGAAACATAGAATATAGATAAAGCGAGAGAGGGTAGAGGGAGGAAGAACGGATCATAACTTTTGAAACGAAAAATACTTGGGAGAGAAAAATAAACAGGAAATACAAGCGTATGAACTTTGTATGGAGAATGGAGACGTAGGTTTCTATTCGGTACCAAGTGGGACATGGCAAAACTTGATGACGATGATTATTGTTTCCTTAACGACCCCACCAACAGCTAGGTTATACGGGGGTACGAATGAGCAGATGATAATGACACAATGAAATGATGATAAGTGAGAGGACTATTACAAAAACCCATGTCTTATGCGGGATTCGAACCCACGCCCAACGGTTTACTTCAGTCTGAAGCGTGCCTCAACTGACTGAGCTAACGAGGGTGGCAGGCATAATTTGCGTTGTAGGATGAGCGATGTAGGCGTATCGTTTATATGAAATGTTATGGAAAGCTCTATATATATTTATAAATTTAATTTCGGAACAATATATCACTGATTTCCTGTTTCATAAGTTTCTGATTATATTTGAAATTTATAACTATTTTAATTATATTTGAAAGAATAAAAATGGTGCTGTAAAATACCTACCGAATCTATCAAAACTGAGTGTTCAATATTTTCTTATATACTCGAACGGTGTACCATATGGGCGATCTAACCACTTTGTATCAATGAATGTATGTAAAACTATTGAAAATGTATAAACAAATAATTTCGATTATTATTGTCGTCAACAATTAATATTCATATTGAATAGGAGCTCTTCTGATACTTTCATCACATTATAGAGAATGTTATCATGTTGAATTCCTCAAATGTACAAAAAATCATGAAAAATAACTACCGTGATAAAATAGAATTATCTTTGAATTTGAATGTACATACTTCGCATACGGCTGTCAGCTTGTAACACATTTGTTTCGAGCAACTTTTTGTCATTCAACGCAGAATAAAGGTTTAATCCTATAAGGGTAAAATTCAATAGTGAAACCATTAATAGCCACTCGGACTAAAAGTGAAAGTTCAACACCAGGATTAAACAAATAAACCAATGAAAAAAAAGAAAAAACGTTCAAACGAATTATTTTTACAAATAGTAATACAATTCCATGAGAGGAATTATCACGATATTCATAATCTCTTCATATTCATTTCATCCGATAAATGAATCGGTGTTTTCCATATAACTGAATGGTTGATTTGTGTTGACTGAATCACACGGCAAGGTGTTGAGTTTGCACTTTGAATAAATAGAATGATTGAAAAAAAAAGAACAAGTAGTTAAGCATTGAGTTGTCATACATAATCGAGTGTTTGAATAATACATGCGAGTATTTCCGACTTTACTTTTTACTTACTGGAAACTATACCATATATTTCAATTAACAGGATTCTAGTCAGAGTGTATATTGGATAACTACTCATAGTCAACATGGAAAAATGTTGGAGACCGTATATATATATATATATATATATATATATATATATATATATATATATATATATGATATATATATATATATATATATATATATATATATATATATATATATATATATATATATGTGGTCGATAGGTTTCACGGTTTTTCCACTCACTTGATATACTCTACTCTCGCGACGTTTCGGGAGGATTATACTTCCCATCATCAGGCTCTCCAACCGATCACAGCGACTCACCGACTTCGAAACGTCGCGAGAGTAGAGCATATCAAGTAAGTGGAAAAACCGTAAAACCCATCGACAACACATATCAAGTCCACCAAAGTTATCGTCATCATATATATATATATATATATATATTAAAATATATATATATATATATTTAAATTTATATGTGTTTAAGCGTAGACTTTGAGGGCCGGAGGAAGATGATAGTAAGTCACTTTTCGGTAATTAGCCCTTCCTTGAAACAACTGGTGGCTCTAAAAAGAGCCTGGGGTTTCGACGTTACGGCTGTAAACGTTCAGCCATCTTCAGGAGTCGTTATAAATATGGTAGCCGGCAACTACTATGATACTCATTACATTATATTTTTCTGTATTGTACGGAATAGTCGGAATGTATTTGAGTTTCTTCTCTTCGTCCACTTCTTCAGCTACTTCACTTGTCCTTTGAGATGAAATAAAATAATAATGATAATAAAAAATGAAACAGTACGAATAGAATACAAGACAATGTCAAGAAACGATGTCACAGGGCGTTAACTCAGAAACTCAACACGGTATGAAACTCACTTTTAAATACGGTAGAAAGTTAATCTCTTTTTCCTGTTGTTTTTTTTTCATGTAAGAAATAAGTTGGAACGTAGTAAATTTCCAGTTTGTAATCCATTATCAGTAATGTGAAATGTTTGTTTGGTAGCTGTTAGAAAACAGAGGGTCGCAACGACAACAACAACAACAACGACAACAACGACAACAACGACGACGTCACTAATGCGTACAGAACAACACAAATATATGTTGACAGCCAGAATAAAACTTTGGCAAAACAAAACCCATTAAATGAATAGGGAACGGAGCGTGGTGTATTTACGTTTTTGTTAACTCTTCACTCTACTTATTATCTAAGCTATGACTCTCTTCGTCTCTATCTCCATCTCTCTCTATCTCCATCCTTCTCTCCCCCCACCCCTCACAAACATTCTGTCTCTCTCAAACCATCTAGACTCTACTCTTTCTCTCTCTAAACGTGATCATTTGATTTCGTATGAAATTAATTATAATAATTACAACACTACATTCTCATGTTCCTATCCCTACCCCCATCCCCTTCACCCCTTGCCGTACTGAAAAATATTTCTGATAGTAGGTTTCTAAATAAAACTAAAAGTGATCAATGAGAACGCCAAGATTTGTGATGTCATGACTCAGTAACCGACCCGTGCTACGCTATAATATAGTAGCAGTATACATAAGATATGGCACTGTGTTGAGATTTTTAGTATAGATATAGATTTTTAGTTCTTTTATATTCGCAAGTATTTCCATTGTATATCCATTATAATCACTATTATATTTTCCTTTTCATGATAATTTATAGACAAATTGAAAGAATTCATGATTTACAAATTTGAGGATTGATTTTACGAATAATGATAAAGTGAATGTTAGTAATATCTACAAACAAAAATAACAGATAATATTCAAATCGAAAACCTGGCACCTCCACCAATATTATAAGATGATGATTTCAATCCAGCAATTGTATCGATCGCTGTCCATGGTTCGACTCCCGAAGCAGTAACGTTTTTTAAAACAAAATATCTAGTAAATATTGTCTCGAGCACAGGGTAGAAGTTTTTTTTTCGAATTTTACCACAGAAACGAAATTATCCACACAAATATTGTGATTGTTCGCTATTATTCTTAGTTCTATTTTAACAGAATTGCAAAAAAAAATCCCCCAATTTTGTTATTTTTATACCTGTGATTACCATCGCAGCTCGAGTATTGTAGAGGCCCTATCCGGAGTGTTATTTGTGTAAAATACATATATTTACATTCATTGTTCTTAATTCAAATACACATATATTCCATTCCTGGAACTACCCCCTCCTTCCCCCTCCTCCCCTCCCGCAGGGCACATGTCTTGAAACATGTACTTGCCGTATTGTTTGTGTGCCTACGGTTCATCAATATTTACAGTACATGGCGATCGTTGAAAGAAGAACACTCCTAATCGTTCATGTAATTGTATAGGCGAGACGGTCGATCGAGACTGTCAAGTAACGTGGCATGGAGTTATTAATGTTTAATGCACAACTGGTTGGGTGGGGGTGGAGGGGTGGAGGGGTGGGGATGACCTCTGGGTATGGGGGTGGGAGTAAAGTCTGGACTCAACTGAAATGTATAGGCTTATATGTGCTTTAGGTTGTCGTAAAAGTTCGGTGGTGTTGGTAAGGGAGGGGGGGAATTAGGGGTGGAAGGGGTGAAGGGGGTCAGTTTCCATGGACGTGATTTTATATGTGAATGGAAAGGTTAGCGATGTAAACTTATTTTCAGTCTCTGTTGAGACAATATTGAGTGAGGATGAATATATTTAGATACAAATTTTATTCTATTTGAGAAGACAATGAAAAATGTCATTGTTAAAAAAAAATCTGTAGTAGGGCCTATAGATGAATTCCATTGTTAAAAATTGTTGAATTGTTGAAAAAACATAAGAATTATTAAAACACACAAAATAGAAGAATGGAAAACAGAAATGCAAGTTAGATTTAAAATAGAGAATAGAACTGAAATCACGAAAGATCCCTTGAAATCTAATCATTTTTTGTATATTCGCAAGATTATCCATTGTATATCCATTATAATCACCATTATATATTTTTTGTTATAATAATTTATGGACAAATTGAGAGAATTCATGGTTTACAAATTTGAAGATTGATTCTACGAATAATGATGAAGTGAATGTTAGTAATATCCACAAACAATAATAACAGAAAATATTCAAATCGAAAACCTGGCACCTCCACCAATATTATAAGATAATGATTTCAATCCAGCAATTGTATCGATTTTTTGTGTCAACATAGAAGTATTGAATGAATATAACAATTTTGATCAATAATCTCAGACTAGAGTGTGTTTTGATGAAGAAAAATATCTACATCGTCTTACCAAATCTTCTCCAATAGTGCGTTGAAATTAGTTGGTGCTTACCTAATTGATGGTTAGTTTAAGCTCAAGTTAGCGAATTAACTTGTTACATATGTTGTTCACGTATCTCAATCAATATTTCGTTAATTATTACTAGGCTAATATTTCTTCAAAATAGCTCCATGCGAATATAAAATTATACATAAAACGATAAGTTTTAATTTGTTTCTTTAATTTTATTTCACCAGGACAAAGTTGAGTCAAGAAATTGGTTTGAAATAATTTACAGTACTTCATATTCAACGCAAGTATCCGATGAAGTTTATACAGACTACCCCAGGTTATTACATCCACCTTCGAAACATTCGTAGATTACGTTTATATCATAATATCTAGTGTTGAACTTTCCGATCGACCGTCTCTCCTATCAATTAACATTACCGCAAGGTTGTGTCGACCCACCAAAATTCCACAGTACACGGTAACTATATATATCCATACAATTACACATTTAAACAGAAGGAGAAACGTCTTGCAAACAGAAACTCGTATATTTCATACCTTAAGAGCACATGGCAGTTGAGCTGAGGGAATATCAGTAATTTGGTGAGAAATTTATTAAGGTAGGATATATTAGAATTACTAGGCAAACGCGGAATGTGCGTTGTAAGATGAGTGAAACTCTACACACCTTGGTCATTTAAAATGAACTTCATCCGATGCCAATGGATCTGGGAAGCCGTGAATTTAACAATGCAATGATGTTCCACTAATATTTCTATCTTTTCTATGAATAAAAAACATGTATTGAATTATTTTCTTAGAAACGGCTGGTCCGAATTACACGTCAATTTTTCTTATTGTGTATTATTTCTGTGTCCACATTTGAGGAGAATTTGCATTATATTGGAGAGATTTTATTTTTCAATCTTTTCCGCCCAGCCAAATCTTATGGGGTTTTTAGAAACTTTGAAATGGTGTTTCTCAAAAATGGTCCAACCGATTTGACCCCAAAACTATACAGTTGGATGAGTTTGCGTATAAAGTATATGAAAAAAGTTTCATGTCAATTGGTCAAACCCTGCAAGCTGTGCAGTGCGCACAAACAGAAAAAAAAACACAGACAAAGCTTCGTAAGAGTGCGATGGAAACTCTTCGCTAAGGCTCATCGATTAATGCGATGAAAACACCGGCGTGATTATAGATACACATCATGTGCGATATCATTATATAATTGTTGAATTTGTATATGGATATTTTCGAAAATGTAGGTCTCAAAAGTCTGCATCTTAGCAGAGAATATTTTTCCTCGATATGCGTATATTTAGGGTGACAGCATTCATAGTTAGGCTACACTTCCTACCATTGTTGTACAGCAGAAAGAGGATGACATTCTAAGAGTTCCAGTAACCATCGCTAGATGGCGGAGTTTTCCATATTTTAATTTTAACAAAATCTAGTTACATTACACATTCCGACCAGGGAAAATGGGATGTCTGTAAAATTATAGGCAAATCAGGATTTAAAATATTGGTGAGCAAAGTTGAACTTGAAGAAGTGCCTTTGGAATTTTTATTACCATCATTAGTTAACCGAGAATTTAACAATGGAAAGCATCAAATTAGACACATTCTGGTTCCATTGTTGCTATATCATGAAATTAGTGAGGGTATTATTCATCAATTGCAATTTACCGCAAGTCCGTGGTGTTTGAAGTTCTTGAGATATATGTTGCCAAAGTGGACCCTGTAAATCTGTCCAAGATGTGGGTTCTTATTCAATTGTTGCTCTATCATGTAATTATTTCCCAAAATTCGACTAGACACATCTAATTGTGAGGGTAACATTCATTGATTGCAATTTACCGCAAGTCCGTGGTGTTTGTAGTTCTTGAGATATATGTTGCCAAAGTGGACCCAGTGAATCTGTCCAAGATGCGGGCTCTCAAAAGTTGAAACGTCATAATTTTGAACTGTATCGGAACATCTGAACATGTGAAATGGATCTTATGTATAATATTGAGGTAATAGTTCGAATTAAATTTTTGTTGTATCAAAATTATGACCACAGTTATTGTATTATGATGAAGTTTTACGTCCAATCTAGATCAGGATGATGAATATTTGATTTCATTTTAATATTTTTCGTTATCTAGATGAGACAAACTAAATTTCATCTAAATAAATGAGATTTGAAGTTGATATATATATATATATATATACATATACACTAGCCCACACAATTGTGAATTCTCATCTTCATTTCTGAAGGTATTCCTTGAATTATAACTGAACATTGAATAATTAATCCTTCCAGGGGGATTGAAAGAGAAAAAAATGTTTAATATTTCAGAAAAAAATATCAAGATGATATTGCCATTAGATATTTGCTATAATATGACAATAATAATATACATATGGAGATAACACATAAAATTATCCGATACGATAAAACATGAGAATAATAATATCAAGATAATTATTAAGATTTCGTAAGTTACTATAAAAAAACGATATTTCGCCAAGTCAACTCCTATACACTCTTAACACTAAACTACATACAATACTAGTAGAGTGCTAAGTTTCCGCTAGTTTCCTTCTAGTTGATTTCATGCCACCGGCAGATATTTCGTTACCCGGTTTACGTTCATAGAAACATGCAACAACCGCCATCGGCATGTTTACCAATTCGTACATGAATTTCTAATTAATTCTATTCGCTTCGAGGTCTATATTCATAGTTAATAATGTGCACAACTTTATTTACCTGATGCTTTTTGTTGTTGGATTAAAGATGGCGGAAGTACGCGATGTAATACATAGTATGAATAATGTGATATTAATATTCGGTGGGTTATTATAATGAGTGGAAGCCTCTTGTATGTACAATGAAAGCTAGCGTCGGAATTAGTAGCGAGATACAGGCTACAAGACTTATGGATAAAGGAGCGTGGGTTGAATGATATATAAAGGATTGCTGAGAGGCTGAATTTAGAGAGATGTGAAGGTATATAGGGTGCGCCTGTTGTCACAAGTATAACGGTAGGGCAGAGTCAAAGTGTAGTAGTATGGCTAACCGAATATTTTGTCAGGAATTATTGCATTTATAATGTTAGTTCGAACGTACGAAGATGACAAACAATTACCCGACCATAACCTTTCGCTAAAATCTTTCACATAATATTGAAATTACACCTTACATATTTATTTATTCATTACAGATTGTTCATAAAACAGGTGGTAATGGTTACTATACCTAATGAGATTGCAATCAAACATACTCGATATAATTATACTTCATTTTTTTCTTAGCTCTCTTCTTAAATCACCAATCTTCGTTATGTTCTTGATATCTTCTTCCAATTCATTCCATATTGAAATAAAGGAAAATTGGCTGTAGTCGAACCTAATCTCTTTGTCGCCGATTACAGGCGTTTTATACACTGGGCCACGAGTAGGTACGGAAAACAGAGTTACGAGTCCATGGGAGTCGATTTAGCGGAATATCAGGTTTTTGGTGATAACTTTTGAAAGGCATGAGATATTAAAATTCAAGGAACAGGGAAACACAGATATTATCAATACCTTCAAGACGGTATGAGTGATGACTATTTATCTCTATTCATTATGTATCTATTTATTTTATTATCATATGAATGAAGTGAACAATTATGAGAAAATGAGGGAAAATGAGAAGAAGAAAAGTGACAGAGAAATAAAATGGAATTAAAACTCAACGTTCAGTACTCCCTCCATATACTCCATCACCAAAAAGCTTCCACTCGACCGATACGGTCCGAACTTGGTCTGGACCCTCACTTCAGAACTTATCGCAATAAGTAATCATTTTGGAAACAAATGAATTGCTCCCAACGACAGCTCTGGAGATCACAAGGTCACGCCCCCCACCTCCCCTCACCACACCAAGGTGTCAGGATCCTTCAATGAGGTTTAAAATTACATCACCTACGGCCTTTAAAATGTAATCCCACTGACATCTACATAATATTCCCAACATAAAGCCCGTGCATAAAATATACCATGACGTAAGCACCATTTCACGCCAAAACGAAACCGAAAAAAAATATTCAACATCTTTCAATATAACAGGCAACGTTTGCATAAACGTCAGAAAAATATCAATTTCAATCCACACATGTCAATTCAGCGCCTCCTTTACTACTATCTTCATTTACGTGCTTTTTCTCTCTCTCTTGCACCCTTCTTTTGTATGAAAATCCCCGCGCAGAAAAAAGAGAGCAAAGAATTTAATAAAGAAAATAACATGAAAAACGAGTAACACACCAGCTTTTTTCCTTTCATTCTTTGGTATTCATATATCTAAATTTCTGCTGTGTCGACGACGTCGGGAGGGGGGGGGGAAGGGGGGATCTGCTGGAGCTATTGACACATGTCAATCGGGCAAGGAACCTCAAAGCTTGTATTTTCGTATCAGAATGCTCTTCCTCCCCCCCCCCTTCCCCCCCTCCTTCCCCTTTCCCTCTCCCTCCCCCCCCCTTACACCGGCACAACTAGACAACCATCACAAAGTCTGTCTGAACATATAGATAATACACAGCGTATTGTCTTGGTACTATTTTTCAATCACGTATTTATTCTAGTATGCTAAGTTTAGAAATCCGTAATATTTAGAATTTTCCAATCGAAATTAATTTTCAGTTTCTTCTAGTATTATATAATTGACATAAAGAATATTTCACAATGTAAAATCGAGAATTTCATAATGAACTGTATGATTTTTTTGTTTTTCTGTTTTATCATTCAATTGTTTCCTCTTTTCTCACCGTTGTCTGATTAAAATATGTATTGTATGTATTCACTTCTATCCTTTTTTTCCAAGTTACAATTATTATTTTCTCAGTTCGATTTCAATTGCCCCTAGATTTGATCAACTGTCATTTTGTTTCTCGTTCTATTGTTATTAAGTTATTCTTTCAAATATGTTATTGTTGTTATTTGTCATATTTCAATAAATTGATATTTATTCTGCGTGTTCCAGCAATCTTATGTGTCGACAGAATCTTCATTAAAGATATATTATATATATATATATATATATATATATATATATATATATATATATATATATATATATATATATATATATATATATATATATATATATATATATATATATACACATTATGATGATCACATACGAGAAAAACTCGTTCCAGTATCGTACAAAAACCAACTATTCCATAATGTTATAAATCTTTATTTTATTATTTTTGTAATTATTTTTCAAAATTTCAACAGAAGAGAAAATGAGAGGAGATACGAAAAGTCTGTGTGGGAATTCTGTGTATTGTGACACGTGTATATTGGATATTTCCCATGTGGATTTCATTACAAAAGAACGTCTTCGTTGATAGACAATTTTATCGCGACAAAGATAACTATCTTCCATTGACAATAAAGAAGGAGAGAAATATATGTGAGTATATTCAATAAACCAAGTAAATTATTTTTCGATTTTGTTACATGGTAATTTTTTGATTAAAATATCTTATTTCAGTGTCTTTGAAATAGGTTTCCAATTGAATATTGATGGAAAGCTTTATACTTGTCAGCATGGGTTAATGGTATTGCGAGGGTTGACAGAGAATCCACCATTCCGATCTTTCAAGATAATCATGTTTTTCTTTTTATTTGTTCTGGTATACTTGTGTTCAAGAAAGAAGTGGGTCGTCTACCCACATAACAAACACAAATATCCTAGTAATAATCATTTAGCTTTGGAACTCTTAGTGCTGGTATTATCAACGTGGGAGTAACTCTAACTGGCAGTGTGAAGTTGTTATTACCTCGGTAAAACCCATGCTATTTGTTTTCACTAACTGTCAGATAAAGGCTAACTGGACTTGGTAATACCGGGCGTTAGGGTACTAAGAACAACTATATTCAAGGATGAGGTTCACTAGACAAAACGCAACTACACATTTGGTTCTGAAACCTTGAAATTGCAGCAAAATTATTGAAGTTTTTACATTTATTCAGTGAATACAGTGTATGAATTCTTAGTGAACATATGAAAAATTGTTCATTTCCTATACATATGGTGAGAGAAGAAAAGGGGCGGAAGTTTAACATAAATTCCCCTTTCAGTCTGGAGGATGGTTTGAGGTTCAAATTTTCTTTAGGGGATGGTACCCGCCAATTTGAACAATAGAAAATCACTTGGAAAAAGCATAACATACTGAATTAATTCGAAAATTCAATAAAATTGTGTTAATAAAATTGCTCACAATCTTAAAATTCTTAACAGTTCCGTTCACATCAGCTGGTATAGTTGAACTCTGTAGAGACTTCAAAATGTGAAACAGCAGCAGCAGGTGCATGTACCTATTCGTTGTTATTACGTCATTCACTACGTGACTCGACTGACTCAACCGGAAACACGTGACACGGTGACCGGAAGTGACGTCGTCGTCACAGCTTGGACGAGACAATATCACAAGTCGTGTGTGATCGTGCATGATCGGGTAAGATTGTCAGCTAGAGATGAGGAAAATATGTTTTCTTTATTGGGATCGATGTTCGATTTTCTGTATTGTTCTGTATTCGCTTAGTCCCATCTTATTATATATCCTTTTAGTCCCATATATATATATATATATATATATATATATATATATATATATATATATATATATATATATATATATATATATATATATATATATATATATATATATATATATATATATATATATATATATATATTTGGAGAGAAAGAGAGAGAGAGAGAGAGAGAAAGTGAAAAACAATTCTTCAGTATTCACAATCACTGAATATATGTCAAACCGAAAAGAATACAAACCCTACAATGGTCATGAAAGCACCACTAAATAAATAAAAATGATGGTTCTAATAGAGTGCAAGATGGTGCGACGAGAAAGGTATTGGGAGGGGGAAAGAGGAAAGAAAAGAAGTTGAAGAGAGGGAATATTATTTCTACATTACTGTGGATGGAGCATTAGAACAGTTCGAGAGACGACAGTCGCATATAATAGCGAGTGCTAAAAGCAAAATCTTGTCTCACAATTTGCTATGAAGCAACAGCAGCAAATCGGAAAGATATAGAAAAGATAGAATACAGACAAAGTGAAGGGAACGGAATGGAATTATTGATTTAGTCTTCTGACAATGAAATTCGTTTGATAAAATTGCAGAGTAAAATCGGGACATTATTGTTTCGCGTGAAAATCTTTCAATATTTTTCATTTTGTTTCGTTGAGAATCACTTTGTTTATAGGAACAAGAAACAAATTCCATCGTACTTGTTGCATATATTTTGTTTTATAGGATGAGAATATATGATTGTGTATGCATTGTCTTCTTTATTGCCATTGCACGTACGACAGACTATAAAAAAGGGTATTATTCACCATCCTTTGTGATAGATAACAAATCCTCGATAAATTTCTGCTATTGAATTGTTTTATATAAAGATATATATATATATATATATATATATATATATATATATATATATATATATATATATATATATATTATCAACTATATATATATATATATATATATATATATATATATATCCAACTATATATATATATATATATATATATTATATATCCAACTACTATTCATATATATATATATATATATATATATATATATATATATATATATATATATATATATATATATATATATATATATATATATATATATATATATATATATATAATATATTTTATATATATATATATATATATATATATATATATCTAATATATATATAATATATATATATATATATATATCCATATATATATATATATATATATATATATATATATATATATATATTATATATATATATATATATATATATATATATATATATATATATATATAATATATATATATGTATATGTATATTATATATATAATATATTTATATATATATATATATATATATATATATAATATATATGTTGAATATGTCTTTAGGGTTGTTAGTCCGCATATTGTCACTTGTAATAATAATAATGAGATATGTCTACTCACTATCACAAACTCGACGTTTCGCTGCTAGCTCTCTGAAGCAACCAGACGTAGCCTGATGAAGGTAGATGCGATTCTACCGAAACGTCGAGTTTGTGATAGTGAGTAGACACATCTCATCATTATTATTACAAGTGACAATATGCTTACAACTAACAACCCTGAAGACATATTCAACATCAAATACATCCGCCAAAACCTTCGTGAAAACATTTAGGCCTATATATATATATATATATATATATATATATATATATATATATATATATATATATATATATATATATATATATATAAACATGGTTTTAGGATTGTTCTTGTGTGTAAAATATTTAATCATCAATTGAACGACTATAATTGAATATTTTACACACAAGAACAATCCTAAAACCATGATTTTATCTATACATAATACTTGTGAAAGCTTACACCAATATATATATATATATATATTCGGTGTACGCCTACTAGACCAACTATGAGGAAATAACATCGAAATTTTGATTCGTTATTATTTCCGAATTCAACGCTAACGCCGATGAATATTGTGAATACGTAGTTCAGATTCTAGTTTGATATGTTCTTCATATATGTCAAGTATTAAACCCTAATGTTGGGTGTTATCGTTAGTGCAGTGCTGCATTGTGAATAGGCTTCCAATCTCTCACCTTCTTATATGGAATACGAGCACAAAAACAAATCTATCATCTCCTATTACCCCTTAGACTGGATGATACCTTTTACTTGTATACTGTAGTCAACTGTGAATAAAACTATTGTGACATTGCCGGTGCAACCATCCGTCTCTTCCGTATACTTACATGTGACAATCGTCGGTTTCGAACGGGCAAACACGTGGTAAGAAGTGAGAAAAGCGACACCAACGCTCTTTACCTCCCTAGGGGCATAAATAGCGAACTAACATTCCTTGTAGAATACAAAATGGGATGGAGAAGAAAATAACAGAAAACTAGATTTGAAAATTTGGGATGTTTGATATGGTTGTATACGTGTGGAGGTTTGGGGACAAGATGTTGTTATTGTTATTTGTTGATGGGACCGACAGATTAATTCAATAATAACCTGAACTTGAATAAAATCGTATAAATGAATCGAATTAAATCGGAAAAAATAATCAATAAGACTTGTATCAACGGGGGGAAGGTAGTCTAGCAAAATAACGAACACCAATATAATAATTAAATATTTGTGTTGGTTTAGTGAAGTATATTCTGTGTATTAAGATTTCGAGGACGAGATTTATAACAAGAAACACAACTGCATCAGACAATAACTCACCATCATTCTTGGATATAATTTTGTTGATCATCAAAAATAACCCTAATGAAAAATCGGGGATTTATCTGTTTAACTCAGATATATCATTCAGTTAGTATCTATACAGTGACAATTTTGTTCAGTCATCACAACTTTCATCCTCGAAAATACGACAATTCATATTTGTGACAGAAATTCTTGGTTCAATTACGAATCTGTAGATGTTAAAATGCTCGAAGTTCTAAAAAAAAATATAGAAAACACTACAGAAACAATTTATCATGACGAAGAACATTTTGATAAATTTCCATTTTGTTTTTCCCATTTCCATAATTCGTCATTCATTACCAACTAGACAACAATCTAGAAACTGCTATTAGCATACATCATATGAAAAACAAAACAATTACACATGCCATTCCGTGTGACCATATCGTTTGCTGTATTCGCTAATTGGCCAATTTACTAATTGCTATTATCGTGTTGATACTATCGTTTCTATTATACATTACTTACACCAACAGTTTGGACTAGTTGACAAATAATAATATTATGAAGTTATGACATTTCTAAATTGATATGCGACTGCTTAGAAACCATGACAACAAATAGGTATATATGACAATATGTATATGTGTGTATATATATGTTTCGGATTATTTTCTCGGGAATGCCGCGTTTGCTCTTTCGTGACGAAATTGCGGTCCAATAGGGGACCTTGTCTCTCACTCCGACGTTTCGGCAAGATGTCACTTGCCATCTTCAAGGATTCTCTTCAACTTCTTCTCCGCACAAAACTCGTAGGTCGAAATGTAAACCTACGAGCTTTGTATATATATATATATATATATATATATATATATATATATATATATATATATATATATATATATATATATATATACATAAACATATACATCATGCTATAATGAATCAAGTGATATCGCGAATCTATACAGAGATTCGAATAAACCAAACATTTTTATTGACTATAACCGTATGGATAAACATATATGCAAATCGCATGCTTCACATAGTGATTTGACCCACTTCATGCCAACTGTGATAACATGTTATAATAATAAACAATACGATCTGTAACATCCCCAAATAACGTAACCATGTATATATATATTTTCGATCGAACACAACATGAACCCCTATTGAAGTTTTCTTTTTATCAGATTCATAATATCCGTATTTCTTCATTCTTTTTGTTCTATTTTTATCCCTTTTCCTATCAACCACTTGATCAAATCACACATCCACACAAACTTTGTCAACTTCACTGATTCAACACACCGCCTATTCGAACCATTTCACTCTCAAACGTTCCATTTTCAAAACGTCTCACGCAATTTCGAACGATTCGAATTCTCCTTCACAAGAAGCCACTGCCATCTTGATAACAAGTCGTTTGTAAACAACTGAGAATGTATACGGTGGAACAAACCACTGGCATCTTGATAACACGTCCGAGTGAATTGAGAAGGCCGAAACACACGGCTTTCTCGATAATGCGTCGTTGATGTTGAATTCCGAACCACTCGATTTCAGTAACATGATTGGTCCTTGATCAAGCTGGGTGATTGGTTTCTTCTTATGTATTGTTGACTTTGGAACGAAGAGGTTTCAGTGAAGATGTGGTTTGAAATAAGGTTGACTTGTATTGGATATGTCAGGTCCCATTGTATAAGTTCGACTTAATCCTTGATCCCCTAAATACCTTCCAGCATCAGTCGGGATTTGTGATGAATAGACACTAGTGGAATGGAATGATGAGATGAGTGAATTAGTGAAGCTAGGAAAAAGATAAGTATTGACTCTGTTAAATATGTATATGGAATGTACTCGAAATATATATACACACGTTGATTTGAAAACTCTCGTGTCAAGTCATTGTATTCATCGTTTCTCATTTTTCGTCATTCATAGTCTACATAACCATCCAAACAAATTAGAAGTATTCATTAATTCAATTGAAATCGATCAATAATATTTCATAGTTTTCCAATTCGATGCTCTTTAATTTTCTGAATAACGACTAAACAAGATTCAAGCAAAACAAAAAAAATAGACCAATTTTCGATATTTTCAAATATGGAATCCTTGTTTCACTCTAATCTAATTGTTTGAGCCTCTTCAATTCCTCATCAGTCATCATTGATCTATGATGTTGGTCTCTCGGAAAAATTCAATTCAGAAAATTTCCGTAAAAATTTCCCATACATTTTCTAGAAAATTTTCCAAATCGTTAAAAAACTGTTTTCGTTTCGTCCCGAATGAATTATTATTGAAAAGTGTTATTTCTTATTATTACATCGAATTCTCCGCGGGTAGGCCTACACAACCTACTACAATGGGAGATATGAAATGCCGATAGTAGGCCTAGCTACATCAAGTAATATGTTAATTAGCGCATGAGACTGAATATGAATGTAAATAATTGATGAAATGATAATAACATCAACATCTGAAATGGATGTATATGCCCCATCATACGTAATTAAATTTAATTCACAGAAATAAAATTTTATTACCTCAACTGCTTCAACAGAAACGATAAAATTAATTATTGAAGATTATTTAAAAATTTATTAATAAACTTGGAAGTATCCCAAAAATTATTAATTCCAATTTCCAATTATGTGAAGCTCCAAATCACATGAGGAACGACCATCAAACAATAAAATATATATATTCAATCAGGTTTCGGTGGAGGTGCCAGGTTTAGGAATTCTCATAAAGATTACAATACACGTTTAGTCCATACACAGCTCTGGACATGGCTCTGAAATATAAACTTGACAACTATAACAACTCTCAGGACTGAAACCAATGTGTTAATATATCTATATATCTATATTATATTTATCTCTCTCTCTCTCTATATATATATATATATATATATATATATATATATATATATACATATATATATATATATATATATATATATATATATATATATATATATATATATATATATATATATATATATATATATATATATATATATATATATATATATATATATATATATATATATATATATATACATACATATATGTAAATATACACAAAATACTTGATATCACATCTAAAGGAAATAACGATAAAGGATGCAAAATGGAATTCATAATGGTTTGTATAACATTTCCCAACCAAGATACGAATCAGTGGATCAAATCAATAATTCAAAACAGTACATCAAAATACAGGAATGAATTGTTTCGTTTTCCAATGTTCAATTAAAACACAGCCATCTTCACAAAGCACTCATGATAAAAAGAAGTAAAATCATAATTCAATCAATTTAATGATTGTTCAACATCAGTGTCTAGCACCACGTTACTATCAAATAACTGTCACATTATTGCCACTTCATTTGTCACTCGTTCTTTTCCAATTCTTTCACAAAACCCATGCAATATTGATTTCAATTTCCGCTCAAATCGCTTTTAATTACGTTTTGACGCACTTTCATTGGGCATTGTTCGTCTGTACATTTGTTCTTCTTTGCACACGGCGCTGTTAATAGCGCTGGAGACAATAGGGACAGGAGAGGAAGGAGGGGCGGGGCTGTAGTGGCGCATAATGCAAGCAATGGGAAAACGCCATAGAACTGACTTTGTAGGACTGAAATGATGGAATAAAATTGTGTACCGAAAATCACTTGATTTCTTGTATGTACATTTCACAAATATTCATATTGATTATATCAGATATGTATGATAGAATATGAATACATATTTATATATATAAATATATATATATATATATATATATATATATATATATATATATATATATATATATTTAAATATATATATATATATATTTCTGAGAAATTAGGTTTTTGTATAACTATTCTACTGAGACGTGTGGTCGAGTGGTTAATACACTGAACCGTCATTCAGGAGACCAAAGTCCGATATCCGTCATGGTCGACCATCCTGACAGGGTTTTTTCGTGGTTTCCCTCTGTCGTTCAGGTCAATACTGTAATGGTTCCTTAACAACAGGCTACGACAAATTCCTTCACACTACCAATAAACACATAATAAAATAACCTTTCATCCCATCATCCCATCGTCTCATGTATCATCCACCGACGCCAATAGATCGTGGTCATCAGTAGAGTGTGTCGTGAACCCAATATAAATAAATGAATGAATGAATATATATATGTATATATTTATTTATTTGGTCCGCAGGTTTTTCTCCCTATTGATCAAAATTCAACTTAAAAGCTAGCCAAATGAAAAGAGTCATTGTGATCTAGCCAGACATATACTTGACCTTTAGAGTGAAATAAGACGATCCACTTGAAGTGAATGAGAAATCTTCTCCTTGGAGGTTATGACCCCCCCTCATTCTCTTCCACCCCTTCTCCCGCCATGACCCCCACCCCCTAACTAGGGTCAGTATATACTAAGACAAGCTCTCTGCTATGATTGGCAGGACAGACAATTGCCTCACAAAACCACCTCTCATTTAGTCAGTCAAACAAGCGGACTCATTATATCTCGAATCAATGACAGAGAAGTGAAAAAAAGATTCTTCAAATTATCATTGGAAAACAGACACACAAAAATTAGCTCCAAATCCATGATGATAATATTGAAAAAAATAGTGAAAATCCAAACAATAATAATAATCACAATAATTTTTCACTTGAAAAATGCTGATTCAAGTTGTATTTATGTGGCATTCTGATGAGTTTTATGTTGACAGTTTCATTTTTTTTTTTTTTTTAATAACATCGAAACTTGATACAAAATAATATCTCATAATGATCTCATGAAAAATCAAAATGTAATCGTGATTCCAAAAAATATGAATCATTTTCAAGAATATTCAAATCTTGAGTAATTTGAATCAATTGTGATTGTTTGATATCCAATCAGAATTATCAACTTCACAAAAATGAATACTTACTGAATATTTGACAATGTCACCGTCTTCGACAGTAGTTCCATAGAAGGCTGGAAAGGCTACATACGCCACTGTCGGGACAACAAGAAGGTGGTGGTGAGGAGGTGGGGGTGAAAGGGGCGAGATGGGGAGGGGGGAAGGGAAGACATTCCAGGGAAATTACATTGTTTATTGAACTTCTCTCGAATCGATTGGCGTTAACCAAAAAACCGTTACTTAATCAATCATTTCGGAAGACCCGTTTCCTGAAACTAGACTAACGAGTGAAGAGTTGAATCTGAAGGCAAGTTAAAGTCCAGATAGCAACAGAGTTAACTATGAAGAGAACGCTGTAAGTGGTTGACATATTGGTGGGTGAGTAGTGGACAACTCTTGTATCCACGGAAGAAGGTTCCGAGTGACCGTCTCTACCAATCTCACACTACTAGCGAACGGATTTTTTTTTTTTTTAATTCTACATTATTTTTTTTATGTTGGGTTTAACGACGCACTGTTATGATAGCGCAGATCTAATGGCGTCGGATGGATGATTAATGAGATGATGAGATGATGAGATGAAGGTTCTTGGGTAATGGGAATGATAGTGGGTAGAACGAGGTCATGGCCGACTTATTGTAGGAACCATCCCGGCATTAGCCTGGACTACAGAGGGAAACCACGAAAAACTCCTGTAAAGATGGTCGGCGGCGGGGATCGAACTGGGTTCGACACTAACCTTACCTCCCGGATCACATGAAGCGAGTGCGTTAAACACTGCGCTGCATATGCCGGTAAATAATAGCCTGATGTTTTTTTGATATTCAATGGAGGTAACACACACACATATATATATATATATATATATATATATATATATATATATATATATATATATATATATATATATATATATATATATATATATATATCACTATTCAAAATAATCACTGAAAATGCCCATAAACAGCAATAAGTGAATTCAATAAGTAATATGAATGTATTAAAATCCTGCATCAACAAACTCTTGCACGGAATAAAAACTATCCGCCACTAACCTACCAACTAAACTATTGGCGACATCACTATTCTGATGCTACGTCCGAAAGATCCTACCTGGACGTTTTTTGTCTCAATAATTCAGGAACAATGACTTTATATATCAAGTTATTGATCATGAAAAATAAAATGAAAAATAAAATAGTCAGGTACTTTTAACAAATACGATATAAATAACAAATAGAATCGACATTTACGACATACTAAATCCATTCTCACAATAGCTTTATATCGTTGGAATTTGTAACCGTGAATATTGTCGTCATTTTCGTTGTCATAAAACTTATGAAAGATATATGTTGTTCCCATTGAAGTGAAGGCGGCTTTTATGTCAAGACTGTAACGCTATAGATCCATCTAAGATTGGTTTTATTTATTTATAAAGATAGATTTGTTGATATTATTGTCTGGGATCCATGTCTAGACGTTATTGTTCTGACGTGTATGTTCGGGGATTCACAATACACAGTTTACTTGATCAGTTATTTGTTATTGGTAAATAGAAGCGAAGATATCGATGAGTAGAGGTCATCTGACGACGTTCGTACTTGTTGAGAAAATCATCGAAAATCTGGAAATGTCACTAGTTTTTCTTTTATTCCGAACAATTTTTCATTTATTCTATACAGGGCCAGTTTCACGATGCTTACTTGAAGGTACGAGGATAACACACGTAACCAAGGGTGATAACAAGTAAATACGCTAACTATTGCCCATTCCACTAACTATCAGTTCGTAAAACCGAGTATCATGTTGGTCACACCATAATATAGAATAAAACTATAAATAAAATGTCAAATGATGAAAACACACACACATATGTATATATATATATATATATATATATATATATATATATATATATATATATATATATGATACTCAAATATCACTGAAGATTGATTTTCACTCTTCAACTTATCCTTCAATTGCATCAACTCAACTCATGAATTCAGAAGTTGCTATTCAAATTTTATCACGGTCACTAATGAAATATGTATCACAGTCGAATATAAATATTGTACTTGATAATTTCCTTCAGAGTGATAAGGAAGCCATTGTGGTATTTAATCAGAACGATCCTATTCTCACAAATAATAAGACAACAATGACTTTGTGTCTACTTTTAATGTTGAAAAAAAAATCAATATACGTGAGAGCATAATTATAGCGTTTCCCTAACATGGAATACAATGCAGTCACAAAGTCCAGTACCTCGTCCCTATACATACTATAGCTCCACCAAAACACTGACGACAATACAATCCCCTCTCCCGCTCCCCCCCTCCCTCCCCCCTACATCACAGCCTTCTAAATATATAACCACTTTGTTGTTATCGGGCTCAATTTCATTACTGAAAGTGCGACAAAGTAGAGATAATCATACGTGTTAAACGTACGTCGGATTAAAACAAAGCCTCCGATTGGTCGAATGGCCAGAGAGAATGTTGAAAGGACTGATGTGATTGGACGCAAGCAAGATAAACACGACCGGTGAATAGATATGAGGGATAAACGTATATACTCGTTGTGTTTCAGACGTTTGTGGTACGAATTGCACAAAGTATACAAACAGCATTATACAATAGCAGAGTCAAATATGAATTAATGGATTGGTGGATAGAATGTGTTTAATATGAATAGAGAATAGTGCAATGATTTGAGTGATTTTGGAGGATCAGAATACGATTTGTTTCAATTTGTTTTACAGCTTTAAACGTATTGACACGATTGTGTTCCTATTGAATTAGATTTTCATGAAAAAAATTATTAATGAAGCTTTGATACAGTGAGAGATAGATGGATAGATAGATAGATAGAGAGAGAGAGAGAGAGAGAGAGAGGGAGAGAGAGAGTAATTTAATGGAAGGGAAAACTTTTCTAATACGTTCCTACAAACAAGGATTAAGTATAGTTTTTTAATTCCAATCGATTTTAAAAATCTCCATTATTAAGACTGTGCCATCTCATTCAGTGGCTGCCAGAACGACACAGAGTGATGAACAAATGATATAGTAAAAGGAATAACGGTAACAAATCAAGAAGAAGAAAATGAAAATGTAACTAAGTAGCGTATGAAATGACGAATAAAATCTACATTTCGGAAACACTTTTCCAGATTTTCCGCGAGAACGATCGGTCGGAACGGAAAACGGAAAAACATTGACGTATTATCTCAAAACTGATTGAATCCACTGGAATGGAATGTCATATTAATTGAATAGCATAAAATTATCTTGGAAGTGTGTACTTTTCATTCAATTACACTGGTTTTTGAAAATGGGAAAAATAGTGAAGATAAATTTCTCGATTCATGTAAGCACCCCCTTAACATAATTTTCCATCACTGGCGAACAAACTGTTGGAAAATGAACACAACAACAACAACAACAACAGCAACAACAGAACAAAATTCTCATCATTATCAAGTATTGTTATCTTCCACCACAAACAACAATCAAATAACTTATTATATAAATCCACGAAATTCTATCACCCAAAACGAAATCATTTATCCCCCCCCCCCCCCCCCCCCCCCCCCCCCCCGATGTAAACGAATTCCCTGCGTGCATCTAACAAAGCGAGATGGACCACGAAAAACTTCTCCACAATGAAGAAAAATAATTTTCCCGCAATAGAAAAGCGGAAGAAAAACGGTTAGAGTTTTCCAGAACTCATTTGTACGATTCCTCGTTTTTCTCGTCAATTTTTCTAAAAGATGATAGATGACTGCAGGTCCAAGACTTGCCCTAGAACTGCAGTGTAACAACAATATGAAACGGTGTATGATGGATCTGTGTGGGTTGTTTTTTGTCAATCTTACGTTCTAAATCACATTAACTGTTGTGAGTAATATTTTCCATTATTATTTTAGCGAATTGCTTAGGATGTATAGAAGTTTGAACATGGTATTCTTTCTATTTTTTTTTATTTATTAATGTTTTTATACAGTGGGAAGTGCACCGTATACTTGGTAGTGAGGATAGAGCAGAAGCCCCATAACAACATGTGTCTCACTACATGTATAATAATATAAATTAGAACAGTACAACAATGGTAAATGGAATGAAAATTGATATAACTGAATATGGAATGTAAATGCCTCACTTAACTCCCAATCTAGAATCTGTAAAGTCTAGAGTGGGTATCTGATTGGGTAAAGATGTTCCAAGTTGTCTACAAAATGTATAAAATGGTATAAAACTAGGGAAACGCCATATGTGCGTTGTTCGACGAGCGAGATGTCTATATAAAGTTTAATCGGAAACTCTACAAACCTTGATCATTTGAAATGAACTTCATCCGATGTCAATGAATCTAGAAAGCCGTGACTTCGACAATGCAACATTTTTCAACTAATATTTCTATCTTTCCGATGAATGAAAAACATTTATTATAGTATTTTCTCCAAAACGGCTGGTCCGAATATCAAACCAAATTTTTGTTCATGTATATTATTCTTGTGTTCACATTTGTGGAAAATTTAAATCATATTGAAGAGATCTGATTTTTAAATTTTTTCCGCTCAGCCAAATCTTATGGGGTTTTTAGAAACTTCTAAATGATGTTTCTCAAAAATGGTCCAACCGATTAGACCTCAAAACTATAGATCTACAGTTCTAAGTTGGATAAGTTTGCATATAAAAAAAGTTTCATGTCAATCGGTCAAACCCTGCGACATGTGCAGTGTTTAAAAACAAAAACAAAAAAAAAAAAAAAAACGCACAGACAAAGCTCCGTAAGAGTTCAGTGAAAATCTTCGCTACGCTCATCTAATTAAATTTTTCTTACAGTTTGGTAGATTTTATCTGATTTCCCTACTCTCTCTTACAATTCTCGTTTCACTTGAAATTACGATGTGAATGTTCAAAAAATGTATCATTTCAGTATGAGAAAATCATATCCCCCACTCGAGTTCACCATCGTATAATGTAACAAATTTCGATCTCCTCTCCCACACACAAGCTTCGGCTTATGTTGGTTTCATTATTTTCAAACATTCAAATAACAAAATTCTACTGATTCTCATTACTAAAATTATTCATTAGTTCTATTATGTCACCTATTTTTCCCAAGTATTGTGATGTAAATTCAATTCTTTGTATTCTGTTAATTATGTGTAATGCATCTGAGTATATGTGATTTGTTCATATAGTAATAAATGTCGAATTATATATATATATATATATATATATATATATATATATATATATATATATATATATATATATATATATTTCTGAAGTCTATATTGTCACCTATCTTGTATAAAATAGAAAAACACAAAATAAAATTAAGGAGAGGAAATAATTTAATAGTTCTCAATTATTTTATTGAGGACCACTCTCACCATTGTCACCTATCTTGTATAAAATAGAAAAACACAAAAATAAAATTAAGGAGAGGAAATAATTTAATAGTTCTCAATTTATCTCATTGAGGACCACTCTCACGAATCAACAGCCAGTGGACAATAGTGAGCGGATTAACTTATCACCCTTGGTGACATATTTGGTACCTTCAACAAATGGTTAGCCGATTAAAACTTGACTGAAATTCGTGAAATTATCTCCAATTCGAATTGAAATAGGTAATATAATACAAAAATAACTCTCAGAATTACTAACAACAAAAATTCTCAGAGTCCTTCAATTTCATATAATTCTTTGTGATAAAGCTGGTTAAAGTTGAACTGAGTAAAAACATGAAGTACACATCAAAGAAATGTTTGAAGCATTATCGGATTTAGATTTACTGAATTTAAAACGAAATTCTAATATACAATCTCTATCAAATCGTCTTCATGTTTTCAAGATGATATCAGAGGAAACATCAAACGATATAAAAAAAACTAATTCAAGATTTTGTTTCTTTACAGAAGTGGATGAGACCCTATTGCTTACAACGTACAGAAGGTAAGATAAAAAAAACAAGATATAATTTCAAGAGAAACGATGAAAATAAATACTCCAGCATCTTGAACACGTGAGATGGTTTGATTTTGAGGTTTTAAAAAAATATTCCTATATAAATTATATTTTATTTTTCATATTGGTGATTGAAAATACTTCTAAAACTTAGTTCAAGTGAAGTATCAAATCGGTGATATTCTATACAACGTGGTAGGTCGATATATCAAAAACTTATATTGTGTCGAGACTGACTGAAGATATGAAAAGTCCAGACGTAACCGTGTAAAGTTCATGTGCTTAATTTAAATAATAATAAATTGTCTAAGTGCCTATGTGTGCCGAAAGAAGACACTCTGATCCTTACCTTATAGGGACATGCTGATAATTGTTCATGTATATAAAAAATAAAACTTTTTGTAGTGTTATCACGAACCATGGTAGTCGATTTACAAACTTTATTTTTGGTGAAACTTTTATGCGGGAAAAATTCTATACAAAGGAATTGATAGTTTAAATCTTCAGTTTAGGTGTAATTGACGAATATGACAATGGTGGTAAGATACTTTGTAATATATATTGCCCAAATGTCAGGCCTATGCTGATAGAGAAAAACATTTTTTGATTGTACCTGTATGCCAATTATGCGATATAATATAAATAGAATAACAACTTTATTGTCAGCTGTTCACTGGGATCCAGCTTATGACCATCTATATGAAAATACAATTCAATTACAAAAATTACTTATATCTAGATATAAAAGTCGACGATAGAAAAAAAAACGTTATTGATGAAAAAAATGAAAGTAAATGGTTGAAATGAAATAAACGTTTTTTATAAATGGTTTTGTATAAACGGGTTGGTTAATGAATGGTATGACGAGTTATTATATAGATGATTGTGAAGGATGAAGGATGAGGCTTTCAAAATTGACGTCACTACGTGATCTAAATTGATGGTTGAAATAGCGTGTGTTTTAAAAAAAATGACAGTTTTGAACCTGTATTTAAAACCATATTTGTTAAATAAGCAATATATATTATGCAATTTTTAGTGCATATTTATGCACTTTAAGTGCATATTGATGCATTCTCAAGTGCATTAGTGCATGCATAATTGAAGTTTTTTTTCAGTGCCCAGTCCTAGTTGTGTGTTTGAATCATTATTCTATGAGTAACAAAGCTTCTTATTCCCAATACTATCATCTATTGTTACATAAATATATTTTAGCGCTGAATTTACATGACAAATACCTGTTTTTTGCCATTACTGTATCCCATCATTAACCACAATGCGAATTTATCACGCAATTTCGCTAAGCCCCACCGTGTAAAACCACCTTGAACCAACAATCGTTCCAAGCCTAAAAACCTCACGCACGAGTTGAGTGATCTCTACCCTAATCTAGTTAGCTTATCAAAATACAAATCACTCCATCCCCCCCCCCCCCCCCCCCCCCCCCCCCCCCCCCCCGCCCGATCCCTCACACTTCAACCCCTGTGGCTCTCGAATATCCAGCGCATTTCTTATACATGTAGTAATCTGTTAGACCGGTGTATGTGTTATGATTAATCACCTGCACGCTGATTTCAAGCCTCTCACTCTCTCTCTCTATCTCTCTCTCTCTCTCTCTCTCTCTCTCTCTCTCTCTCTCACTCTCTCGTTCTGTCTGTCTGTCTCTCTCTCTCTTTCTGTTTGTCTCTCTCACTCTCTCTCTCTCTCACTCTCTCTCCCATGTGTCTTCCATTCCTCATTTTCTCCCTATTCATCTCTCTCTCCTCCTCACTCTCTCTCTCTCTCTCTCTCTCTGTCTCTCTCTCTCTCTGTCTCTGTCTCACCCTTTCTCTCAGCCTCTCTCTCTCTCTCTCTCTCTCTCTCTCTCTCTCTCTCTGTCTCTGTCTCACTCTTTCTCTCACCCTTTCTCTCACCCTCTCTCTCTCTCTTTCTCTCTCTTTTTCTCACTCACACTCACACACATCTCATATCCTCGCATGACACGTGTGTAATTCAAGGTGGATGAGTGTTGAGGGATCGACACACCTGACCGACTATGGTGAGGGATAGAAGAGACGGTCGATCGGCCTTGTGTTGGAATGTGATTGATGTGTGGGCAAGTCCGAGAGGGAGAGTGAGTAGACAAGAGGCCTGGATGTACAGTGTTGGATTGCGAGGAAAACGCAACACGTGTGTTGTGAGGTGAGTGAGGGCAACACAGAGAATGGCAACACTCATTTCATTTCCATTTTATTTTTTTACCTTTGATCTATATATAGTACAAATATAGGCCTAATAGGTATTTACAATAATTCCATGGTAATAATTCATCAATTTTCCATTAATTATATTCTATGGGAAGGTGAGGTGAGGTATAATTTGTTTTCAAATAACTTGCTTTATCAAACTGTTGAATATCTTGAGCTTTTTTCGAAATATACAGAAAGAAAAGTATAAGTGAAAAAGTTCGAAACCTTGAAACAGTTCGAAATTCCTAACAAAGACGAAAATTCAGAAATCCGATCATTAAAACATGTTTAAAGTTGAATGTACAATGTTGAGAAGTTCCTCAATTAAGATCCCAACTGAAATAGAGAAATAATAGCTTTGTGTCAAGTTTTCGATGTTATTAAAAAATAAATATACCCGTAAGCTAAAAACTGATATTTAATTGATATTTAAAATACTAAATAAGAACTTATTGAATAAGGTTCTCAACCTATATGCCTATTATGTTTAATAATGTATGTGTTTAATCAATGTAGGGTGGTGTAACTTATATTTCGAATACTATTTCTAGACCGGTTACCAATCAGTTACTCTTACCTTCGCCAATTGGTGTTCTCTTTTCAAGCTTTTGATGTTTTTTGATAGATATTTTTCATATCCATCAGAAAAAGTTAAGGCATGGCAAGAATCGTTCAATACTCACTTCAATATAATCGTTTCTACTGTGACAGCTGGTTTTGTTGTTTTTCAAATGCGTTTTCTATTGAATCATAACGGTCTCCAATCCTTTTTAGTAATCATTATAAATAGACGTTTGGTCGCGGGGTTTGGGATGCAATATATATTTTTTCTAATCACGTGCGGTAAGCGAGTATTTTCCTGCAAGTCGGTTTATGAATTGGATCAAAAAAGTGACCAATGGGACTTTTTTCTGACAAAATCACTGTCAAATTTTGACTCGAGCGCAAGGTTATGGTTTAGGGGGATGTTTTTTTTCAATTTGACCACAAAAACAGAAATATCTAAATGTCGTGATTTTAAGCTACTGTTTTTAGTCCTGTGTAAAAATCGACTTGCAAAAAAATTCCAGCCCACGGTAACATATACAGAGACGGTGAGAGTCTAGATAAATTCACCGCGGTAATTTTGTGCCACTCGGTACAAAATGGTTGGGGTTAGAGGTCAAAGTTGGTGTCCTAACCTCCAAAGATGGCTGACTGTGATCAATGTTCTTTCAATTTCATACAGTTTAACAAATGTTTATTTAAATTCAGGAAAGCCATTTCATGCGATACGTGACTTTATCTACTTATTTTTTTTATATTGGGTTTAACGACGCACTGTTATGATAGCGTAGATCTAATGGTGTCGGATGGATGATAAATGAGATGATGGGATAATGAGATGAAGGTTCTTGGGTAATGGGAAGGATAGTGGGAAGGAAGCGGTCATGGCCGACTTATTGTAGGAACCATCTCGGCATTAACCTAGACTACAGAGGGAAACCATGAAAAACCTCTGTAAAGATGGTCGGCAGCGGGCATCGAACTGGGTTCGGAATTCCCCTCGCCTCCCGGATCACATGATGCGAGCGCGTTAACCACTGCCGGTTGATACGTAACTTTTCCGATAGATTTGATGTTTATATATTAGAAAACACCATTTCCTGGAAGACATTTGCAAAATTGGGAATAATACCAAGTATGACAAATTCACCTTTACCGCTAGACCAACTTTCAGTCAACAATCATAATATAGTTTCACTAAATCCCATCAGTTGTCCACCACTATTTGACTGTACTCCCACTACTCCGATCTCATCACACAATAAGCAATGCACACAATGCGTGGGAATGGGTGGGTGGGGAGGGGGAGGGAAGGGAACAAGGGGGAGGGGGGGAGGGGAGGATCAGTCGGAGCATTGATTAATTAGTCAATGTGTGCGAAGCGTGCTGAAAATGTTCCTCCAGAGATGAAGAAACCTCCGAGTTGTACGTATATCAGATGTGCTGTGAGAATTGTGGTCTGATGGTTTTTTTTTCATACGTAGCACAACATAATTTGTATTCTTTTCATTTTCCAAGCTGCACGGTCGTTTATTATTCACGGGGAAACTCGATGGATCATTTTTTTTTCTCGTATTATTTTTCAGAATACATATTTGTTACGAGCAATTTTTTTTTCTCGCGGAAATGTGTGTATTATGTGCGGTGTTTTTCATTAACTTGTGTATCCAGAAATAGTCTACTTGGAAATGAATAATATGGAACGTAGTAATTTTCCGACATCTTTATGTGTTTTTTTGAAGAATTAAAGAAGACTAAACGGAAGGTATACATCAATTTCCCTCTCCATCCTCCAATATATATATATATATATATATATATATATATATATATATATATATATATATATATATATGGCCTATATATATATACATAATGTATATAGGTATATGTATATATATATATATATATATATATATATATATATATATATATATATATATATATATATATATATATATCCAATCAAATATATACGATTATGATTCAATTCGTCAATCTGAGAATAGTTCTCTCCCAGTAGCTCAGCGGTAGACTTCAGAGGTAGACTACCCGACCGGCAAATGGGAGGTACCAGGTTCGTAACCCGGTCTGGACGAAACTTTTATGACTCGAAAATTATTACCTGAGTACACATATATATGAATAAATATATATATTGATGTTAATCAATGAATAAATAAATAAATACAAAGTACAAGTTATTGGTGTACGATAAATATTACGACGAAGTGTAATGGCGTATCACAATGTCATTTTCTAACTACTAACATGATTTCTGATTTATATCTATCTCATTTTACAATATTGTTCATGAAATCGTTTTCATAATCATGAATGTTTGGAAACATTTTGATATGTGTGTACAGTACTAGATTCGTGAAACCTCATGTATTGTGTACAGAACTATTTCTGTCATGAATTATATATGTCATCAATGTTTAATGAAAACTACTAGGAACATCAAACGAATTTTCCACAGAGAAATGAATTTACTTCACCGCCATGAGTCTGTATTAACCAGAAAGATTTTCAAATATATTCACTTCGCTTTGGAATTATATATAACCTCATTAACTCCACCCTTTCCACTTAAGGAATGCAAGTTTGCTTTCCACAATAAACCACGTTTATACAATTATATGAGAAAAAATAGACGTTCAAAATACGATAATCGTAAACATTGCCTGCCTTTGTCTTAATTGAATTGAGAATATGTTTTTTCCCTTTTTTTCTATCATGTTTTTGTATCTTGATACTAATTAAATAATAAGAAGTATAATACAATACATTTCTAAATAAAAATTGAGTTCTGTAATAACAAAATAAAAAAACGGAAACAAATATCCGATATCAATAAAAATTCTTACAAACATTCCTATAACTGCTTTTGTATACAAAAACAATGCTGTGAATTGATAATGTTATTCCCCAGGATATCCAACAAAACAATAAAAAAAAAAACGAAATGCCTAATTTTATTTCCTTATTTACGACATTAAACTCTTTTATTTTCCCTTAGCGAAACATTTCGTATCGTATACTTGATACCCTCGAGAATGAAGGTGACAACCGACTGTCTCTCCTATACTAGATCATTACGATCTAGAGTTTCGAGTCGGAAAATTGTGCGGATTAAAGACATATAACAATAATAACCTTTATAAAAATGTCAAAGGGGTTGTTTCGGATAATATACGTATAGCAAGGGATGTATTATATAACCGTTGCAGCTAGAATAGAAAGAAGGTCAAATTCAGAGAGAACTTGGCTGGGTAAAACTCAAGGGTTATGGGTGATTGTATAATGTATAAAAGAAATCCTGACGGAAGATAAGAAAAGCAAACATAATATAGACACGGGAACAGAAATAATTGTTGATACATTTCTTGATTAGGAAAGAATACTGTACTTTGAAAACGATATACATAGAGATCACATATATATATATATATATATATATATATATATATATATATATATATATATATATATATATATATATATGTAAATGTATGTACAGGCCTATTTAAAGGTGGATGTGATGATATAGGGAACTCGAGTGTTCGCTACCAAAACAAATAATAATGGAAAAAAGCTTAAAAGTTAATATAATATATACAACATAAAATGTTTATATCAAACACTTTACTCAATTTGGGATTGAAATATGACATTCAATAATGAAATGTGATGAGATAGTCATATCGATTGAAGAATGATGATGCATGATGATCAACAATAAAGTGATGTAAAATAATAAATATATGAATATTAGAAAATATATTCTTGAGAAAAAACAAAAGGAGAGAGAAAATATCTGAAATGATTCGAAACTCAACTATTTCATGATTTTGAAATCTTTCTCTTCTGGACAATGTTACCACGGAATCACACTGTGGTCGTATTGTAGCTCCGAATATATTTAATTCTTCTGAAATTATACAGATATTTTTATTTTAATCATAAAAAGAAAGTTTGGGAAATGCCTCTCATATTTTAGTTGGAAGTTGGTGATCGATTGATATACTGTTTTCTGAACAAACATAGACAAACATTGGAAGAGAAAGTCAATTTTATAATTCCTTCAAGTTTTTCAAAGAGTATTTTCAAAGAGTGTATTTTCAATAGAGTGAATAAACAAAACTTGAAAAACTTATAATGAAGAAAATAGTTGGATTTTTGTTTTCACTCTCGTTACATCAACAAATTTTGGCCACCAATCATCCACTTCTAGTATAAAAAATGACGTGAATGAATTTTAAGTCTATAAAATCCCGTCACTTTCAAAATTTCCGAGCAACCAGCTGAACCGATTTCAAAATTACTTGACAAATTTCGTCTGAATCCAAATAACATTCTCCACGTTTAACTCAAACATGGACACTTTTTGTGAATTCGAGCGATTTTTGTATTTTCTAATTACCACTATAAAATGCATTGTAGATTCACTCATAATTCCAGAATGTCACGTTGTCTCTTGATAATAATAATAATAATAATAATAATAATAATAATAATAGAAAGTCTTTATTAATCGTTTAAAACAATGTTACAGTCGACACACTGAGAGAATAGGATTCGTGCAGCCACCACAAGAAAACTGCATCGATATAGAAAAATGAGATATTTCACAAATACACTCGTTATTGGTTGTTGTTAATAATTATAATGATTAAAAATGAGTATATTTGAAATATAAAAATGTATCCTGTGCGCGTAAACGAAAGGAACAGTGAAAATACGGGTATGTCTTATGTGTGTTTCATCCATTTTCTGTCAGATGGTTGGTGCTTCTGTTTACCATACAGGTTCGTGAGCAAGCAATGTTTCCATGCGAATCCGCTAAAAATAATATTTTTTCATGCAACAAGATTACCTGTAATTTGAATTCATAAATTTGTTTTGCCAAGTTGACCTAGAAGAATTCAATGAAACGCGATATCTATTTGATTTAAACAATCAAAAGAGCCGCTATTAGTGTGTATCATGCTGAGCTGATTTTAGTGTTGTCATGTTGAAAAATATTCAGTGCACCAAAGTGATACCAGGATGCGCCACGGTAGGAATCCTATTCTCTCAGTGAGTGGACTGTATTACAGTCATAAAGGGCGAGATTCGATCAGTCGGCTGTTCTACCACCTAATCTTACCTATGAGAGAGTGGAAAATTTCAGATTAAAATACTTTTATCAACAGGTTAAAATTCCAAATACAGTTCAGATAACTTCTTATATCCTAAAAAAATGTTCTTCAAAAGTTGCAGACGTTTGATTTAAAATTAGCAGCTGAATTGCTGTCTTTGACATGTTGTGGCAATTACATCCAGTGAGTTTGTTCACATTCATCTTCTTTCAAATAGTATAAAATATATTTATTCATGACATCAAATAAATATATGACATGACATAAAAATAGAGAAAACTTTATTGAGAGTCACAAAACAGCTCATCCAGCGTGATGAATATGAAATGTATCCAAATAGGAGACTGTGGATATGCAGAATATCAGAAAACATATCTCACTTATAGAAAACAAACGCTTGGCGGACTCTGAATAAATAACGATTCAACACCATTCAAAAGAACATCCCTGATTACTTTCAAAACACACGTCCAAAGCTCTTTAAAAATCATGAAACTTATACCTGTTACGTGACAAATTAGTTACAAGTAAAAACAAACAAAACAAGAGTAAAACTCGTTATATCATGCTTATTGGAGTAGACGATAATAATCTGGGAGGGTAACAAAATATTAGTTTGATTCCATATCTTTGTCTATCTTATTACATTGAAGATACAAAGTTTTGAGTTATCATTGTTTATGAAATTTATTTCTGATGGGAAATATAAGAAAATATCATTGTCAGTTCAACTTAAAACTTGGAATGCTTAGTAAATAATAAATAGGTTGTGACATAGTCATACATATTTCATTCTGAGTAACGAAGTTGAAGGGTGAAAACAACCGAGCGTTGTTAGTCAGAGTTAAAGGAGACTGCCGATTGAAACATCATATGTCGTGGTTCAAGACATAAAAACTTGAGTATATAGAAAGAAGAAGTTCTTAGGGCGATATTTCATTTGAAAGAGTTTATATTATTACATCATGCTCAAGTTTTTTAGATATGACAAGCAGAAGTAATTGATATGTTACGAAAAGCAACAATCAAGCTATTTTCATGAGAGATTGAGTATTATTTTAACTTATTCCGTTCAATACCAATTGTTGTATATTATAATGATTTCGGCATTCGATGGGGAAGAATACTTAATACCAATTTTTCGGTGCAGATAACAAACAAAATATTTTAAAAAATAGGTAAATCTAGCATATGCGAGTGATGACGTATAAGATATCATTATGTAAGATGAGCGAGACACATTCATGTGAAATGTATTAGAAAGCCACATACACAACCTGATTTTGATTTTTTTTTTTTTTTTAATTCCATCAGTTCTTATAGTAACGCGTGATTGAATAAGCTATATTCGAAGTAAGTTCTCGATTTGTTTTCATCATTAATTGAAATTCATACCGAACCCTTAATCAAATTAAAACCTAAAGATATCATCGTTCGGACGAATCATGTAAAATACGCCTTACACAGTCAACTTTTACTCGTCAACACTTTGACTCAACATGTTGACAACTAGTAGATAACCCGTATTCCTGATCTTGCCCAAACACCCCGTCAACATGTTGCCGAGAATTGAACATGCTCTATTACGTCATCAATATTGACGACCTTCAATGTTGACGTTTTTTTTTTTTTTTGATATTGCTTAACGACCCCACCAACAGCTAGGTTATCCAGGGGTACGAATGAGCGGATGATAATGAAACGATGAAGAGATGATAGATGAAACGACGTTTACAAAAACCCATGCCTTATGCGGGACTCGAACAAACGCCCAACGGTGACATCAGTTACCACCGCTAGCGATAGTTGACTTAGCCACCGGGGCGGCTTTGAAGGGTAATGTTGATCGTGTACGGCGTGTTTAAAGGTGATCGTACCATTTCCAGAATAATAATATCATATCCTGGAATATGCGAACCTACCTCAAATTTATTACTGTAAATATCAGACCTATTAGACACTAGTCACTTTGTAGCCGACATCGACAACATGTTAAATATTATGAAACATTGCGCAGTTCAAGCGAAACTAGCTAGTGAACGAACGTTAAGCCTAACATGGTGAGTATAAACGTGTGTGCTCAAAATCTCTCTACCCTCCATTTATATGCAAATATTGATTTTCAGAAATATTATCAGTGAGTTCGTATGATTCAAATATGTATAGAGAGAGAGTGAGGGAGAGAGAAGGATAAAATATAGAAAAAGAGAAAGAGAGAGAGAGAGAGAGAGAGAGAGAGAGATAGCAAAAGAAAAGGAGAGAGAGGAAGATAGAGAGAACGAAAGAGAGATAGATAAGAGAACGAGAGAGAGAGAGTGAGAGGAGGAAAAAGAGACAGAGGAAGAGAGAGCGAGAGAGAGAAAGAGAGAGAGAGAGAGAGAGAGAGAGAGAGAGAGAGAGAGATAGAGAGAGAGAGAAAGAGTGAGTGTGAGAGAGAGAGTGAGAGAGAGAGAGAGAATAAAGAAGCACCAAGCTATTGTTTACATTAGAGCTTTGGATAAGTCGATTGTTCCAGGAAGAGAATCAGGATGTGTACACATTAATGCGCGCGCTGTAATTCAAGCCAGAAGTGTATTCGAAGCGATCTAAGCACACGATACATATATGCTAGTAGTTAATAATTTATACGGAGTGAAAATCTTGAGCTGAACTTGAAAAGGAGGTGGAGGAGCCAGATTCGATGTACAGAGTCTGAGGAAATTTTTTCTATGATTGGGTTATTTACTTCATTCACACAATCAAGTACGCAGCTACGTATTTATGAACACATCAATATGTAATCAGTTCGGATTTTTGTATGTTGGAAAAAATATCAATGCTCAAAGTAAAATATTCTGATGATGAGTAAAAAATCGAATTTTATTGAATTGTCGTTTTGTAAAAATTCATTCAAAACACAGAAAACAACGCAGACTGGAAATGAAATATATCAATATGAATTTTGTCGAATACAATAGAAGGCCGGTTGTACGTCTATCAGTTCAATTTGGATTATCAACTTGCTTGAAAATAGTTGACACTCGAAAATTATTGGGCCTACCAAGTTCGACAACAAATTAGTTGGATAATCAACATATTCACTCATGGTCATTTTGTATAGCTAGCGAAATAATTGTCAATATATTATTATATGCCCTTTGTTCCATTTTTCAACAAATTATACGACCAATCAAATCGAAAGTACAACAAACATTGCATCCCTCATCTACCATATCACTCACATTTGTTCATTCTTTATTCATTCTCATCATTTATTTTCATCACACCCAAATATATACATGTCCTTTTATTTCCAACTCCACGAATACCCAAGTGACATTAAACTAAAGTAATATTACGTATCGACTTCATTCACAAAGTGTATATTATAATAATAACAAAATGCGAGCTCGGACTGTTTCAAATCATCAGGGTATCATTGCACTACGATATGACGCCATCCCACCACTGGCACCATTGTAACAAAAGTGTCCGATAGAGCTGACGGGGAATTCCACTGAACGAGACGACCAGCTACCTTGAACAACTGAGCTACCGGGAACTACAAACCACCCACCACTGTCGAGCCAACGTACCCCTTTCACACACACACACACACACAACTACTATTAGAGCAAACTACTCTCTCGGTAAGCTCTTATATACTGAAGAGAATAATATTGTAGCGATAAATATATATGTGTGTATGTGTGTGTTGGGTAAATATGTGAAGCATTTACATTATTTCAACTACCCTTGGCCCAGGGGTTTGCCTGGAAGTTGGCTCATTGTTTCTACAACACCCCCTCTCCCTTGCCACTCCACCGCCGGCTGAAACTTCCCCCACCGGTCACTCTTTACAATGGGGCCCAATTCGAATTTGTATGTGCTAACTAAGTATGCTCGTTGGACAGAACAAGTGGAGATACGAATTCTTGTCTCTGAAGAGAATTGTTCAAACGTACTATAATTCAGATAGTTTAGAAGGGTTATTCGAACCGAATACTGCATTAGTATAATCAGTTTCATAACTTCTCACTATCTAGTTTATATTTTTCATTTCAGTACACATTTAAGCTGGTGACTCCTGTATTTAAACTCAGTGTGAATAAAGAATAATGGAGAAATAAAATATGCGATACACAAACAATAATTTGTATCATATAGAAAATGTATTTATTTGAATATAAATATGCTATTCATATGAAGATAATACCAATATATATTACCATTATGTGTTTTATCATCAACTATCATCCATGGTGATTTTTATTTATGAATCAAATTCGGTATTACTTCTTGAAAAACTTCAATAACCAATATTGTCATACTCCATTCTGGAGCTGGATAATTTGAAAATGATTGGAAATTATTTGTAGATCACATATTATATTTCTCCTGAAAAAAAAAACATATAATATGAACAGTAGATATTCTACTTTGATCTAATCTAATTTATATTGGGTGTATCGACGTATATCGTATTGATGACCACGGTCTATTGGCGTCGGTGAATGATATGTGAGATGATGACGTGATGAGATGGGAGATTATATTTTACTTTGTATTCAGTACACTTTGATTATGTCTGAAACCGTTTATTAGACGATCTTTAGCGAGGATTCAAACTGATATACTGAACAAAATTGGTGTTCGCCGTCCTTTTTTTTCATGCGTTTTTTGTTGGTTCTCCCAGCTATCAACTCCAAACTTTTTTTTGCTATGGTTCCTCATCTAACTCAGATCTGTATAGTTTTGTGGCATTATCGGGTGGTAACTATTTTTTTATGAATTTAAGAAATATCAAAAATACCCATTAGAATAACACGGCGTAAAAAAAGGGAATATATTTATTTTCAGAAAATAAAAATTGCATGAAGTTGAATTACATTTTGATACACATTTCTGGAAATTTTCAGCTCGATCGGGTCAGCCATTTTGAAGAAAAAACATAAAATTTACTAAATTGGTACCACTCGAAGCAGTTTTTACCCATTTTTACCCATACTATTACTATCCGCTCGTCTAACAACGCATATATGGCGTTTACCTAGTATATAGAATAGGTGTATACATACATCAAGTATGAACATAATCTGTAAACAAATTCCAAGGTAACAACATACGCTCTTGAACACAAGTTGTATTGATTACTACCACATAGATAACACTGAACTAACTACCTCAGCCACTCGAGAACTTCTTGCCGAGAGGATTGAGAAACTCGCCGTGTGCAAGATTAAACCTCGTCGACTCGACCGGTGTTGCTTTCTAAGAGCTTTCCACTGTTAAGTGACCAAGTTCACGTATACAAGTGTTGTGTTGGTAGAAAGGGTTTCACGGTGTCTGGAGGGTTGCTGCATTTGTGTTTGTACTCGTCAAGATGTGTATTGATCAATATGTGTTATTCTATATAGCCACATGAGCAGTTAACCATTAAGCAGAAGTGACCAAGTTTATCTAGACTAGGAAAACGCCATATATGCATTGTTAGACGAGCGAATAGTAATAGTATGGGTTTAAATGGGTGAAAACTGCTTCGAGTGGTACCAATTTGGGACATTTTATGTTTTCTCTTCGAAATGGTTGACCCGATCAAGCTGAAAATTGTTAGAAATGTGTAACAAAATATAATTCAACTTCACGCAAAATTTCATTTTTTTGGAAAATAAAACTATTTTCTTTTTTTCCGCTATGTTATTCTAATGGGAATTTTTGAAATTTCTTGAATTCATGAAAAAAAATTACTCCTGATAATGCCACAAAACTACACAGATCCAAGTTAGATGAGGAACCATATTAAAAAAAGTTTGAGATTGATAGATGTAGCCGTTTGACCTGTAGAGAACCGACAAAAAAACATGAAAAAAAAACGAACACCAATATTTTTCAGTATGTCAAATTGAATCCTCGCTAAAGCTCGTCTAAAAATAGAGAAATTCAACCTTACTATTATTTTCTATGTTCACACATCAGTGTGATTGGATGGAATTGTATGCACTTTGATTCAAATAACTTTTTTTTTTTAATTCAATCAGTTTCAAGATAATACGTTAATGAATACCAATAATGTGATGAAATTCATTGACCTATTAACTCAAAACTGAACGAATTCACAAAAATGGAATGTCAAATTCATCAAAGAGCATGGAATTATCTTGTGAATGATATACTTTTCATTCA
>OU015473.1:9426546-9468991 GCA_907164805.1 Brachyptera putata | reverse complement strand
TTAGTTGGAAACTAAGTTAGTCTTTATCTTGGAAAAACTAAGTATTCCTGTAATTAGGGCAATTGTAATATATGATTCCATCTATTTCTAGTCCAGATGGAGCATTCTTGTTCGGTGAACTATAAAATATTTTAATGTAGTTAAAGTCCATGGGAGTCGATTCAGCAGGATATCAGCTTTTGATGATAACTTTCAAATGGTTCAAGATATATACATTTTGAAAAAGACGGAACACAGATATTTTCAATACCTTCAGAATACTGTGAATGATACCAATTGATCTCAAATCGCCTGATTGTCAGGCGTATACATTTGAAAATGTACATATTTCAACCGTATACGCCTGACGATTATGCGATGTAATATGAATAGTTTCGTTCGGTTCATCTGAGCCTCGGTTTGAATCGTTCATTGAAAGTTATTCAACAGTTAACTGTTATTAGAATTGATCACCAGTTTCATTCAAGTTCGATTCATATCAGTTTTTATGACATTTTTAGTTGTAGTTCTGGTCTTGTCATCTAATTTGAATATAAATACATACATATATATATATATATATATATATATATATATATATATATATATATATATATATATATATAATATAATATATACTATATATAAATACTATATATATATATATATATATATATATATATATATATATATATATATATATATATATATATATATATATATATATATATAATTATATATATTATATGATCAAGTTCTAAACTGCCCTAATCAAAGTTCCGGTCTCAGGCTCCTCCGATTCAACTCGAATCGATTTCGATTTTCTATCTCACTAAATTATCCTATTTCTTCTCTCTTCAAACTCGATGTCTGTTACTTTATTTAATTGGCAAAACTGTAAAGAGATCTCTCATTATAATGAAGCTCAATATATAAACAAATAAACAAATTACAACGTTCTCATGATATAATAATCCATGTCCTCATTCATTATAATAGTATCTGCACAGCCCTGTTGTTTTATTTGGTTTGAGACGGCTAGGATAGCTCGGTATTTCATTAAAAGGTGGCAACATCATGGGATGGTGTTAATCTGATTCATGATGATAGTTTGATGATTAATCTGCAAGTTTGTGAAACTGTCTGCCAAGTACCGGATTTGTTATCATGACTTAGTGAATGACGATGGCAAATGGTGAGGACTATGGAGTATCTTCATCGAATATTAATTCGTGATTGAACACAATGGATCTACGTGATGTGGTGATACCAGTGGAATTTATCAAACTAGGAAAACGCCATATATGCGTTGTAAGACGAGCGAATAGTAATAGTATGGGTAAAAATGGGTAAAAACTGCTTCGAGTGGTATCAATTTAGCACATTTTATGTTTTTCTTCAAAATGGCTGACCCGATCAAGCTGAAAATTTCCAGAAATGTGTATCAAAATGTAATTCAACTTCATACGAAATTTCATTTTTCGAGAAAATGAAAATATATTTTTTTTCCGCCGTGTTATTCTAATGGGGAGTTCTGAAATTTCTTAAATTCATAAAAAAAAAGTTACCCCCCGATAATGCCACAAAACTATACAGATCTAAGTTAGATGAGGAACCATATTGAAAAAAGTTTGAAGTTGATAGATGTAGCCGTTTGACCTGTGGAGAACCGACAAAAAATCATGAAAAAAAAAAAAAAATTAAAACGAACACCGATTTTTTTCAGTAAGTCGAATTGAATCCTCGCTGAAGCTCGACTAAATATAGAGAAGGTTCACTCCATGAGTAATCTTGGAAGACTCGCGTCTTCCAAGATTAATTTTTCCGCGGTCATAATCTGAGGCCATGGTCCCATTTGCCTGTCGCGCAACTATCGCTTTTATATCGAACTATATAAAACAACAATGCTGCCCCTACCGGCACATGCAGCGCAGTGGTTAATGCGCTCGCTTCATGTGATCCGGGAGACGAGGGGAATTCCGAACCCAGTTCGATCTCCGCCGCCGACCATCTTTACAGAGGTTTTTCATGGTTTCCCACTGTAGTCTAGGCTAATGCCGGGATGGTTCCTACAATAAGTCGGCCATGACCGCTTCCTTCCCACAATCCTTCTCATTACCCAAGATCCTAGATCTCATCATCCCACATAATCTCATTAATCATCCATCCGACGCCATTAGATCTGCGCCATCACAACAGTGCGTCGTTGAACCCAATATATATAATAACAACAATGCTGATCAATGCTAAACACGGCTTGGTAGAATCTCAATGTTGAGAGGTGGCATTGTTGATAACTCGCCTGTCGCGATTTTAGCGGATTCCCATGTGAACTAGATGTCGATTAGAGTGGCTACGGTACCGGTGTCATTGTTGAACTTACAAAATCTATTGTCTTAGAAAACAAAAGCCACCCCGAACATAATAATTTTACTGAGCCGTGTATAGCATTGTTGAGCTTTGTTGTTTTATATAGTTCGATATAAAAGCGATAGTTGCGATATAGAAGAATGATACCATGGACTCGGATTCTGACCCCGGAAAAAACATCACTTGAAATACGAGAGTGGGTACACCTTCTTTATAATTATTATAAAGTCTGTTGGTACCACTACATCGCGAAAAGTATCATGGAGATAAAAAATTGAAACAAATGATATGATGAACCGATTTGAGTAGGTAAATCAAGAAGGCAGTGACTGGATCTGTTATTATTTTTCAATTATTTTTCCTACTTGCTTCAAATAAATTATAATTCGAGTGATATTAATAGTTATTAACAATATATTTTATCGCAATACTAATTCATCTGCCTTTAAATACATTTAACATCCCATGTTTTGTTACTCTGTGTCTTATGGCAACCTCTTATTCCAAGGCAGAGTCTCATTTTTATAAATAACGATATGAAAAATAAATATATAATAATTTTGGGAACATTTGTTTGTTCGTTTATGGTTAAATATTAAATAGACAGAAAATGTCGACAAAATATTGGTATATTCATGAATATATTGACAGAAAAATCAGGAAATCTGTAAACACAATTCGAAAAAAAACAAAATACAGAACCTATATCGTCTGTGTTTGCTTCACAAACGTAGAACGAAGGCAAAGCTATGTGACTATGTGAGAAACACTTACGTAATTGATGCTTTTGAATGTCAACCCTATCCCTCTTTTCCCCCATCCCCCCCCTCTTAACTTCCTTACTTCAATCGGTAAAGTTTGTCTCTTCAAAGACTTCGGCGCTATCAATGTTACACTAGATCTTGGGTAGTTTATACATAGTTGACGGGTTGAAACTACCAATCGCTAATGATGGTTTATAGAGAGAACTGTCGATCTAGCATCCAATACTCAGTAAATCGAGAAATTTCTTGAGTACAGTATTGTTAGAAATAAAACGTTCTGTAAACAAGAAATGCAGGAGATAGATCAATCATTGAGAATCTGATTTTTTATACAAAATGTATTATCGTATCTATTCATATCTTCATTTGATTATTCTAAAACATATCCAAAATTATGTCATTTCTTTTTATGAATAAATGTACTCCCTCAACAATATAAAATACACATTTCATCACATTTTCAGATGTATAAATAATTGTTTTAGGTTGGATCAACTAGGCACCTGAAGAGAATACCGGAATAAAGTCGACTTGGTTGTGTGACATGGGTTTGGGTGTCCAACCTTACCTGAGACCTAACCACATTTTAGTACCATCCATTGAAAATTACCACGGAGCCCATGTTACAGGAACTAGTCGACCTAATGTCACTATACACCCTCTTCAGCGTCCCCAAATTAAGTTGGGTGGGTCAGCTATATTTGGTTAATTTAGGTCAACTAGCCGGAACCAAAAAATTGCCCGAAACAAACACCATTCTAGCTGCAAATCGTTTTTACTGCCCCAATTAAGGCGTCCTAATCACCATAGGGAAATAAGTTCCCACCAGGGAGACTATTTTCGAAAAATATTGTCAATAAAAGAAGAGTAGGAAGACCAAGAGAGAGGTGGCAAGAGGGAGTAAGGTGTGGGGTAGACGACCGAGGAGAAAAATGGGAGAAAGTGCTAGACGAGAGATGGTGGGAAGATAGAGAAAGGTGGAGGAAACTCTTAGGGAGAAAAGACGAAGGAGAGGATAGTAGTAGTAGTGGAGAAGAGTAAGAAGAAGGCGGAACTGGCAGGAACCGACTGATAAGAAGACTGCCCTAGAAGAAGTGTTGGAAACACCCCCTGGCACAATCTAATTGGTTATCTGGGTTTGAGAAATATATATATTGTTAATCTCCATTATGACGACCGTATTTGAGAAATTCTTCTCTTCACGGTTTGTAACAGTTTCACAACGATGCGTTCATCCGGAGAGCCACTACGATTGTTTATGCATCAAATGACACTAAAAATGGTCACACAACTTTCATCTCGCGTTACATATACTATTTGATTATTTCTTGAGATATTTCAGTATGTGTGGTATCGATGTGTTTTCGTGAAACAGCTGCCTTTAGGCTTAACTAAAGGTGAATAGTTCACTAATAATTTCCACGAAACCGGTTACAGATATATTGATGGAATTTAGTATTCTAAGGATTGAGGTACACTCAACCAAGTATCAATTGTCAGGATTTCCTGTATGTAACGATTCGACAAATTTTTCAACTAGTTTTTCCAAAAGTTTCTGGGAATTTCAATTTTTTTTCCATATCAAATTTTTGATATACTATTTTAACCCTGATACATCGATAAAAAAAAATATTTGATAAATTTTCGTGGATGGGTTCACTCCATTCAACTTAACACCAAGCAAACCGACATACAAACGTCCATCACTGTACATCACTTATTATACAGGTGTATATATACGCATAGCCCACCCCCGCTACGCGTTAAGTTTGATATTAGAAATTCCTACGCCGCGCGTACTTGCCGGAGCATGGTGAATTGCATTTCGGTTTGTTTGTCAGTTCGCTATTTATTAGGTAGTGTTGTGGTTCTGTATACTACCCCCTCCCTCCCCATTCTCCTTCCAATTCACGTCTCCCTCTCCTAAAACCCTCGCCTACCTACTCGCATCGCGTATCCCACCGCTGACACCAAAGTTACAGTGACAGATCTTTTAATAAGTTACGTGTCTTGGGTATACCTGTATATATATATATATATATATATATTTATATATATTCGTGTGTGTGTGTACATCCTAAGATCACATTAGAGTGTAATTATTGATATAATTTCTATTTTGTAACAGCGATGTTGAATAATTGGGCATGTAATTGAATGAAATTTTCATTATTCAAATGATTCTTATTATAATTTATCTTTTTCTTCTTCTTCTTCTTCTTCTTCTTCTTCTCCGTCTTCTTCTTCTTTTTCTTCTTCTACTTTTTCTTCTTCTTCTTCTTCTTCTTCTCCCTCTTTCTTCTTCCTCTTCTCTTTCTCATGCGTGATACCATTAAATTATCTAATTTATAGTATTTACTTCATTATTGATTCTAGGAATGGAGAATATGGGTCTTATTTTATTGAACAATATTAATTTCACCGATTTCTCTCTCCATTTTTTACATTTTGATGTCAAGAAATTGTAACATCATATTTGGAATTCAAACTGTTGAAAAAAATCGGGACTGATAAGTGCCTCCTCGATCATATTTTAATACACAATAACTTTGGTTTATCTGCAACTTGAACAGTACTACAAGTTAAACAGTACTACTTGAAGAGAATACAAAAATTCAAATTATTATTTCATCAATAACTGGCAAAGTCTTACAAAAATATCAATCCTATCATACTAGTACAAAGATCATGCAACACTGCACAGAATAAATACGGATACAAGATCGCAAAATTCTCTGCGCAGTCTCAGTGATGCCTTTTAAGAGTCTTTGGGCGTCGATTAAGTGGAATATCTTTTCTCATGGTAACTTTGGAAAGGTACGAAATATCTAACTTCTGATGAAGATTAAACAACAGATATTTTCAAAACTTGGTTCCAAGTATGGCAGCAATCAGACTATTCAATAGATTACCGTCCAAGATCAAAGAACTAAGAGGTCCGACACAATTTCTAGGTGAACTAAACAGATATCTCACAGAAAACGTGTTCTATGACATTGATGAGTACTTTAGTCTACAAAACTGAAGTTATGTGAAACTGTTAGTTGGTTTATAATATAATTCAAATTGTATTGATTATTGATTCTATGATTTATCAATTAATTTCTTACAGATTAATTATTAAGTATAAATCTATTTTTATCATATTTTTTGTACTGTTCAAACATTGAATTATGTAAAGAACTAATAAATAAATAACTGAAATAACTGAAATAACGGTATGAGTAAAAACTATTCATCTAATATCGCCTTTAATTGTCACGCGTATAAGGCTTAATAAACTTATTTTAAACCTTAGACGCGAAAAACATATGCGATATGATATAGATAATGATTTCACTCTAGTGAAGGTATTGAAAATCTCCGTGTTTCATTCCAACCATAATTTCGATATCTCATACCATACAAAGGTTATTACCAAAAGAACTAATGGTCACAGATCAACTATCACGAATCAAATCCTCGATGTGAGCTTGGATGTTTGGCTAACCCTGAATAATATCACACAACGTCGATAGCTGACAACTCATAAATAATTAATTGTAGAACGATTTCAGTTCAGGATTGTTGTAGGAACAGATGTAACTTATAAATCGAGAAACTTGCTGAAGAAACTTCTTCTTGAAAAGAAAGAACTGTTTTTCATTTCAACCTAACTTATTCAAATTCGAACGTGTGTAATATTTCACTTAGGGGTTTAAAAATTCGATACTTTTCTTCTCTAAAAACCAAAGTTTTGTGTGGGGTTACCAAAACATTCGGGAGTTGGGAAAATTTTGGGGAAAATCATTTGGGGTTTTTCGGAAAAAATAAAAACGATCACAAAGTTAAGAATAATTCCGGAAATCGAAATTTCTTTTGAAAGAAAAAAGGGTCATAAAATGATTCGATAAACGGGGAAAATTTTTACGACTATCTGTAATTCAATTTTCCCCAAACAATCGGGGTTTGGTTTTCTTGTTTGAAATTGTGATTTTGGGTTTGGGAAAAAAATAAAATAAAAAAAAAATTTATATAGGTTTTATTAAAAATTGAAAAAACAAAATTTAAAATTTGGGGTTTTCGAAAATTTTGATTTTAATCATCAAAGGGTTGAGAAGTTTTTCCCGTTTTCTTTTAAAGAAATAAAATATAAAAAAAAAATTTTTGGGTTAAAAAAAAATTATTAGTTTTAGTTTTCCAAAAGTTTTGTTTCGAAAAAATTGGGTTTTCAATCGTTAAATTATTTTTTTTTATAAAAAATTTAAAAAAAATTTTATTTAAAAAAAAAATTTTTAATTTTTTAAAATGTTTGGAAAAAAGTTTACAAAATCCCTTTTATTTTTTCCCCCTTTTCCTTTTTTTTAACCAATTTCCCTCTTTTTATTTTTTTTTTTTTTTTTTTTTTTTTTTTTTTTTTGTTTTTTTTTTTTTTTTTTTTTCTCTTCTCATTCTTCCCTCCTCCCCTCCCCTTCTCTCTTTTCTTTATTTTTATATTTATTATTATTTTTATATTATATAATATATATATATATATATATATATAATATATATATTAAAATATTGAATAATATATTATATATATGAAAATTTCCAATTAATTTTCATTCTTAACAAATAAGTTTCTATCACAATCTTCAGACTTTTAATTTATTTTCCATTGTTCGCTTTTTTGTATAAAAAAAAATCCTCCTAGAACGAACTTGTATACAGAATCAAACGAGTAATTACAAAAGAAAAACATAACAAAACAATACAAAACAACTATTTATATACAATGTGCATGAAAACTGTCAGGAACACAGTCCACTAACCGCAAAAAAAAGAAAATATGAAAACAAAATTCTTCACTTAATTTATCGAATAAAGTAGAATACTATTTCCAGTTTCGTTACGTGAAGTTGGTCATACTGAGCGACCGTCTCTCATATGTTTCATGAATAACGATCGATGGCCTCGAACCGTCACTTTACATGAAACTGTAGAATGTCAAGTATAAAAAGACTGTTACATGAACTATTAAGGTTGTTCATGCATGGTGGTTATAAAAATAGAGAAATTGACCGTCACTTATTTGTTTCTATGTTCAATAACTAGTATAATTGAATGAAAAGTTCACATCTCCAAGATAATTTCATGTTCTCCAATTAATATGAAATTTTATTTCAGTGAATTTAATCAGTTTTGAGATAATACGTCAATGAATATAAAGAATGTAATGAAATTCTTGGACGTATTATCACAAAACTGATTGTATTCACTGAAATAGAATGTCATATTAGTTAGATAACATGAAATTATCTTGGAGATGTGAAATTTTCATTCAATCACACTGATTTTCGAAAATGGAAAAAAAAATCAAGATAAATTTCTCGATTTGTGTAAGCACCGTGCATGCACCGCCTCAACTATTTTGTTTGAAAAGATTTGTTTTTCGTTCTCATTTGGATCCGTTAGTAGTAAATGTTCTCAGTGTAGAATCTCGTATACCGTCAACAGATGGTGGATCTACCATTACTTTAACGGTAACTGTATGTAGTAGATGTCCTATTACACTAACGGTTATATTCTGAGTGATCTAGTTACAGATACCAGTGGTGGATTATCATAAAAAATCTGTATTTATTTTTTGGTATATCCTAAGGAAAATTTAATGATTCAAAGTGAATCTACAAACTAATTCCATTAAGAAACATTGAGTATTTTTTTCTAATTACATCGAAACTTGCAAAATAATTATTGAGGTATTGAACTGTACTCATCAACTGTATCAAAAACCAAGTGACTTAATACAAATCTGAAAACCAATTATAATAAGTGAAATTGAGTGAATTGAGTAAAACAGAAGTAAAGTTGAGGGTTTTGGCTCCTCCCCTTCTCATATTGTTACCACGCATTGAATGTTCTATAGGCTTTACTGATGATTGAATTTAGGTGGGTAAGTTTCATGTCGAATAGAATGTTTTTTTAATTTTTTTCGATTATTATTATTTTATGATTATTTATATATATGATTATTTATATTATACGATGAGGAATTGATTCAACGTATGGAGGAGAGTAGTCCAACCTCTTGCCATCTTCTGTGCAGGTTACTCAAGATGTACAAGTAACTGTCAGTTGAATTTTAGTACAGTTTTTTTTAGGTAATTTCATTTTTAGTAAAGTTGGAATGTGGGACAGTTGTGTTTTAGGTCAGTTCATTTTTAATAAATTCTGTGCAAGTTACTCAAGAAGTTTAAGTAACGTTTAGTCGAGTTTTAGTACAGTTATGTTTTAGGTCATTTCGTTTTTAGTAAAGTTGAAATGAAGGACAGTTGTGTTTTAGGTCAATTCATTTTCAGTAAGGTTGAATTTAAGGACAGTTGGTTTTTATGACAGTTGATACCCTTTCGGGTAATTGTTTCCCAATTAGGTTATGGATAAAAGTGGGATCGTTTGAACGGGGCTCCAAAACTATAGCAGAATTCAAGAGAAGTATACAAATCTAATGTGAATTGTGAAATTAATATAAATGTCAAAACTGCCGCCGAGCATGCGTGCACAACTGCAGTTGTATAAATAGATGAAATGAATGAATTGTCGTTAGTTATATCTAGGGCTAGGATGTTCATGACCTAAAAAACTGGGAAATATGACAAATATTATGACATAAAAGAATGGAAATATGATCTCAAAAATGCAAGAATAACCACAATGGAATCTGGTCAAATCTAGTGAAATATATAGTAGAATACTAATACAAGAATAATTTTCCATTTGACAATTTTATATTTACACTCTAATTCGTGCGAAACTGTGCTGAAAACGGATGAAAAATACCCTCCAGTTAAATATACAAGAAATTACCACCCTGAAGTGTGAGAGTTTATTCATTCCATCTCATTAAATATCTCAGGTATTAACTCGATCAATAGCACCAGTACATTAAAACTAAATTACCCCAACTTGTTTAAAAGTTATCACCAAAAAACGGATACCTCAATAAACTCATTCCCGAATGTACTTAACAACCACTGTTACCAACCGTAAAAAGACAAAACCGGAAGAAAATACGTTTATTACTTCCTATAATCACATTGGCCTTGGATTGATGTTCACAAAAACACCAACTTAACAAAGATAAAATCCCATTCTTATTTGTTATTCAATAGCACCAAAGATAATTAATGCAATCTAGGAAACCTACTAAGAACTATTAATTCTTGTGGTTTTGAAACGGAATGACTAGATTAAATTTAACTGGAAAAGTAGGAAATGTTTATACAACTATTTGAGAATGGAAAAGTGTAGTCTGTCGAGGAATAACGGAATGAAAATGTAAAACTGTAAAGAGTTGGAAAAGTAATATAGTTGGAATAGTATAGGTGCTGGATTAATGGTATTTACTCTGTTTTTAGTGTGTTAAAGTTTACGAACTATAGCTTGAAGCTCTATGTGGTAAACAAGTAGTTATTGGAGTTGGAAGTTTATGAGACAGAAATTATTCCGATATAACTTATTCCAACATTGGAAACGAACATGTTGAATATAAAGGAAATGAAGTTCAATACATATATAATATGATGAACTATTTGACGAACGATAGAATGTAATTTTATTGTTCACGTCTTGATGAATAAATTACAGAATATAATGAAAGTTGGAAATATGTTCGACTTCGATTAAGTTTAATACATAATTGATTACATTTATCACTCAGAATGCATATATTCACAACAATATATATATATATATATATATACATATATATATATATATATATCTTTCCTGAAGATGACGGAACAAATTCCGCCGAAACGTCGACATGAAGAGTGTGAAGAGCGTGGCATTACCGCAGAAATTGTACTATCATATACATATATATATATATATATATATATATATACAAATACGCCTACAATAATGCAGTTATTTTGAGAGGAAAAAGAAATCAAGTAATGCACAATAATGCGGTGTACTTCACATACAATGCACGTTTTCGATGCAATATTACATTGACAAGTTGAAATGGCCTACTGTTCTGGTAGAATACCAGATGAAATCGATTGTACCATCAGTTTATCTTCCGAGTATTTCAACGAATGACCATGGTGACTCATGCTGTCACTTAAAAATTAAATTGGCCAGTTGGATTAATACCGAAAGCCATGAAGAGGAAGAAGAAGAAGAAGAAGACTATGGTGACAGATCGGTTAGATCGGGTGCGGGTTCTAATCCCATCACCATGTATATATAGCGAGGTTTTTCAAGGTTTATCTCTGTACCCTAGGTTGATGCTGGGATGGTTTCCGTGATGAAGACTACGATCACTCCTTTCTCACTTTCTATCCCACTATCTGACAAACCTTCATCTTGTTAATTATTAGATGAGCGTTAGCGAAGATTTCCATGCAAATTTTACCGAGCTTTGTCTGTGTGTTTTTCTTTTTTTTTTTGTAAGCAGTGCACAGGTCGCAGGGTTTCACCGATCGATATGATACTTTTTGTTTATACGTTAACTTATTCAACTCAGATCCCTATAGTTTCTGGATCTGATCGGTTGGAAAATGTTTGAAACATCATCTCAAAGTTTCTAAAAACCCCGTAAGATTAGTTCGGACGAAGAAAATTGAAAAATTAAATCTCTCCGATATAATTCAAATTTGCCTCAAATTTCCCTTCATCTTCGTTACGGATTCTTACTCATATAAGCGAGTCCATGAAATAAATTAAAGGACATAACAACCCTGGAATTAGATTTTAATGAAAAATGGATATATTTTTTTTCATTCATACAAAAGTAGAAACCATCATCATCTCAATTTCGGAAATTCGAATCAATTCATTTGTCTCTGATTATGTTCATATACAGAATCAGTGGTGCCTACGTCATGAATCACGGTCTCCGGAAGACCAAAGAATGTAATGGTACTTTCTCAAATTGAGATTATGATTTCTAGTTTTCTCTAAAATTGCGGATATGAATATTCTCATCATTCATTAAAATCTAGTCTCAAGGCTGTGATGTCCTTTAACGGTATATGAGAAAACTCGTCACGAAATATATTGGTATTGAGGGTAAAGTACTAAAAGTTGTTCATTCTAAAAGTTGAAGTGAACACAGGATCGATGCTGTACAGTTTTTAATAGCGAGTAGAAAGAATAATGGACGGTCTCCTACTAGGTAGGCTACAAGCGTCACATGAGTTATAGAGTCCCATGGCAACGGTGAGTTAGCCTATCTCGGCAACCTGCAATACGTCTTGGGAAAACCGCACATCGGTGATAAGTCAACGGCGCGCGTCGAGTGCGGTAGAGCTTCCAGCTCCAACTTAATTACGTAGAAGAGATCACAACAATGAAACTAGATTCAAACAAATAATGGAGATATTTATTCTCCTAATTTGAAGAAAACTAAAATCATCATCGCAATTTCAGAGATTTGAACAATTTATTTGTTCTCCGGGACCTGCCCTTCTTTTGATTCGTGACGTAGACATTAATCTATTACATTGTTCATTTTGATTTTTATTACTTCCTAATGAAATAATCACAAAGTTGATAGAATAAAGGCCCATTCACAACCGACATTAGGAGTAACATTAGCATTAGCAGCAATATTTGTCTTATGACACTCATGCATACCGTTCACAATGCGACGCATTAGCCGTAACGATTTAGCAGTAAGCGCAAGGTTTGCAAACTCCAAACCTTGCTGTTAATTCTTACAGCTTGATATCAGCACTGACCAATCAGATTCGAGTGAACGTTTGGCGCGCCATAAGCTCTGGCTTGAATCCTAGCTTATACACACACCCCTTCAATGTACTATTTTGAAGCAAATATGTGCATGCAAGCATTACTGTGACAGTTTGAATAATTGTATCAATGATATTACAATTTGGTTTAGAGGGGAATTAATGATATAAGGCCTACTATTATATTGTGTCCTAAACTAAATCTATGCACATTGCACAAATGAAGATGGCGGTTATCCAGTGAAAAAGAGCAGACAAGCCATCTCATTGGCTGTTTCTTAATGCTAAATTGTTGTTGTGAATGGATACTAAATAATTGCGTTACTGCTGATGCTAGGTTTACTCCTAATTCCTACTCTTAATTCGTTTTGGGTTTCTAGTGTACTCATATCACTACATAAACTCTCAATATGACCTTCACTACGACATTTGATGCACGGATTCCCAGTAGATTTAGATAGCAAAAAGGTATGCTGTTCTTTCACTCTGTGAAGAAGGTCTCACCAATGGGATCGCGCGGGTATGAACCATCATAAAATATTAACAGTGCAAGGTACATAATGATAAATCAGGTCATGAAATACAGATAATAATTGTTTGAAACACAAATGATATCAAAAATGCTATAAAAACTCAATTACATGATGGTGATTAGACTGAAGATCGATTATACGATGTACAGATACATTTTCTTTCTATTTTCCACTCTCGACGAATAAACTATCTACAATATATAAACGAATATGAATCGCGAATTTCAATTGAATGCATCCCTATAAAAACCCTTCCACATAGATGTAATTTCGAATATATAGAAATATCAACATTTTCTGATAATTTTTAACAATCAATGTCATCAATGAAAAATTATTACGCTTCTACATGATGAATTTGTATTTCGTTTTCCTAGACAACTTCGAGAATGGTGTATATGGACCAACATATTTTTTAGAGGGAGGCTTATTTTTAGAAATTTTTAGTTATATGACACTATCTCTGTTCCACTAAGAGACAATTATACTGGGTACATAATTATATATCCATACATCATTATCCACCAATGCAACATTATTGATTTGAACTGTAGGCAGGAACGGCATCATTGGCTTCTACAATCAATGATGCGCTGCTAATACCATATTGTTGTGATCTATAATCACGGTCGAAACTGAGTTACGAATCCAACCAAGATAGAGATCACGTTATAAAATAAGATAACCGATTTTAAAAGTGCAGCAATAATGAGGTACTCGAATCGAGTGCAGTAAGTCTAGGCCATTAAGTTATTAGCTTATTTTTAGAGGGAGCTAATCGATTTTCTTTGGAAGATGTCATCTCACGATGGAATACAGCAATCTGAGTACAATAGGATGAAATAAGAAGTTACTACGATAGTTTATATATAATGTTGAATGTGAAAATGCTCCGCATGTGTCTAGAATTTTGTAGAATCCAGGCCCACATTTATTCGTACCATGAATCGACCGGAGCAGCTACAAGCTCCAGACCTAAGGTGAAGCTGTATAGAAGTAGTTGACCAAAATATAGATCCTTTCTCAACTGCAAGATTCTCTTTTAATTACGTATATGACAGAGAGAGAGAGAGATAGAGAGAGATGAATGGATAGAGAGAGAGTGAAAGAGAGAGATGGAGTGAGAGACCGAGAGTGAGCAAGAGAGAGATAGAAAGTGACATAAAAATATGGAGAGTGAGAGAGAGAGAGAGAGAGAGAGAGAGGGAGAGAGAGAGAGAGTGAGCAAGAGAGATATATAAAGTGGCATAAAGATATAGAAATTGAAAGAAAGAGAGAGAGAGAGAGAGAGAGAGAAATAGAGAGAAAGACTGAAAGATGAAGAAATATATTTACAAGGTATTTCTTTCAACATTTCTCCTTCAAAAGAACGCGGCCGGAGAAATCTTATCAATTCAGAAAACCTCATAAAAATTTCTATATTTTGACGCATGTATTTCTTCTCTTTTTTGGTTTCATTTGAAGGTTTGATTTCTTCAAGAAACTCCAACATTTCTGAGAGCATTCTAGAAAAATGATAAACGACGAATTATTTCGCTTATTTTCGTATCAAGAATAAAATATTAGAAGATAAGATTCGTTAACAAGAATCGCTATGTGAAGGCATCAATAAAACCGCGTGAGAAGCTTATCAATTCCTCTTCTGGAGGCGATTCAAATAATTTCATTATTTACTTTTTAAATGAGTGAAAACTTGTGTAGAAATTAGAACCATTGATTGGAGTGGAGTTCATAAATATATATATATATATATATATATATATATATATATATATATATATTTATACGTTCGTGTGCTTGTGTGTATATGAAATTGAATACAATATTTTATATTCATTCGGAAAACACATTTCTACTGTGAGAAATACTCGTAATACATCAAAAATAAAATAAAAATGTCTTAAATCTCGACAAAATTTCACCTCACACCCTCAATGTAATTCATTCAACACGCATTAAATTCTCATTCTTTTGTTCCCTTGAATTATCGTACCGGATATCACCTATAGTAGCAAAAACAAGAGCGGAACGAGCGGAAAGAGCGCTACTCCGTATCACACACTCACGCCACGTGACCAATATATCACCATTACTGCCCTCTAGCGGGATTTCAAGCAAAGCTTCATATTAAACAAAGGTTCGGATCTAGTGTGCTTTGGAAGATTCGAATTTCGAACGTAGGTGTATTCCTATTTGATGATGTTTACGCTCAGTCGTTCCGAGCCGCTCTTCTCGTTGATAGCTATTTGTCTAGTGGTTGCCTATTTGGTACGGATATGGAGACGGTTAATTGACAGCTTTATTGCTACGATGTTTGCCGATCATTGCCGAACACCTCCCGAATTGATTGGTTAAGACCGGATTCAACAACATTGGCTTTGTTGTTTAGACGCACTTCAGCTAAGAAAAGGATAGAGAAAATGAAGAGAGTAAAGGAATAAATATCTTGAAGTGAGACTTTCAGATATGGAGCGAAAATTCCGCTTTTTTATAATGCTGCTTAACGACCCCACCAACGGCTAGGTTATACGGGGTTACGAATGAGCGGATGATAATGACACGATGAAGTGATGATAGGTGAATGACTTTTACAAAGACCCATGCCTTATGCGGGACTCGAACCCACGCCCAACAGTTACTTCAGTTACTACCGCTTGCGATAATTGACTTGGCCATCGGGGCGGCTGCAAATTCCGCATTAGGTTCCATGTATTTTTTTGAGAGGGTTAATTGACTTTCTGAAATTCAGTATAGAAGTTTTGTACCAATCAATTCAATATGGAATTTGAATCAAAAGCAACTAAATAGTCAACACATTCTCAATTATATTATGAACAAGTCGTTGATGGAAAGGCAAAATGACGTCAGCGCCATTTTGAATATATTCAAAAATTTAATAGTTTTTTAATAAGTTTAATGAATTCAAACTTGAAAATATAGTATTTAGGAATGTTGTGTGATATTCTTGCATACGTTTACAGATCGGCACAAGAAAATTCATCAAGTTTTCACAAACTTGTATTTTAATCAGGAAATAGCCCAGTATATTCGGCGCTCACAACAAAATGTATTGTATTTCAATTGGGAAATTAGGCCAATTTGGCGCTTAACACATGTTTTTGTGTTGGCGCTTACATAAATTTTTTTTTTTTTTTTTTTTTTAATAACATCGAAACTTGATACAAAATCATTGTTCCCCTTTTAAGGCTAAGGATGAGAATAGGATCGTTTGGACGGGGCACCACAAGGGCGATCTTACCACCCCATTTATTATTATTTTAAATTAAAGCAATGAACTTTGACACCAGGTCTACGCTGTCTGTGACCACACATCTTCACCGCAGATAAAAGTCTTCAGTTGTCGAAAGTCCGGAACACAATATAAACTGTTTTTGCGATATATCCGGACACTACCAACATTGGTATTGGGAATAATCTAACCACACGAATGTTGATATCTTTCACTTTGAACTAAGTCTCTTAGGCAATGTTCACTTCTTCCAATGACAGCAGGTGCAAAGTTCATCATTATACAAAGGATAAAATAAGGAGTGACAGCCCTCGATATAACTAGGCCTATCACTCTACTAATTAAAGGTCGTGGCCAATTAGTACTTCATACAAGCATTCACTTCGAGGACTGTGGGAAACCACGAAAAACCACGTCAGGACGGATCAAGTTGGTCTTGAAATATACATTTTTTCTTCCAACTTATATTCTTCTCGTCTGTTCTTGTTTTCTTCGTTTCTTGAGACATTGATAGTTGTGATGACATGGATGCAAGGAAAACCAAGTGGCAGTGGAAAGTCTCGATCCCCCATAGCCCTCTCGACATTGATGATATCCTGATGGCCGTGCTCAAAAACAATCTGCCAAGGTTCATGTATTCTTTTGAGTGATTTTCAAACTTTTGGGACCCAAATATCTTGAAAATCCTAGAAATAATGAATGTGCTTACATGAATCTATTCTAAAATACAATATACTGAAACGTTAATATCGAAACCACTTCTCAAAGTCATAAAAACTCTGTGTGATCACTTATATCAATTAGCTGAATGTCAGCCTTCCTTCTGGCTAGCCCAGATGTCAAAAATTTGTATCGTAAGTATTTCACAAAATAACTTAAACTATTACTTCCCTTTACGTTCACATAGAATGTACAGAATCCTTGTCGTGTACTTCCAAATCATATTGGTGACCACGCCTATTGTAGTGACATGTCGCTTACGAAACTTTGCACATCGATCAAAATGACCTTCTGAATTGTATATCAGGAAAAAAAATCACTTACAAAATTTTCCTTTCCACCATCGAAGTGTTGAATATTCACAATTGATTCACCCGATTCACTAAATAATCAATCTTCATGTTGAAAAAGAATAATATCTGAAATGGTAACATAACAATTCCAAATAAACAGGGGGAAAACACATTCTTATTTTTGTGTATATTTATGGTATTTTTAGGTTGAATTCATGTTATCATGTTTTTTCGAAGAAACGTTTCCGATTAAAAGTAGGCCTATATTCGCCATATAATTGAATCCAAGAACTAGAAGATGATCAAATGGAAAATAAACAAAAAAAATATTCAGCAATTGTAGAGAAACTCCACACTTATCGAGGATGTAATCATGTATGTAATAGTGAATCTCGCCTTGGAAATCTTCAACTCAAAACACTATAGCTATATGAACATAATAATAGTGGCATTCGATTTCACAAAGTTGGTAAACCACGGTCATAATCACCTACATTTTCCCATTAGTTTAGTTGATATCAACACCGCGTCATCGTTCAAGTACTCCATTAAAACCACAAACACATCAGCTCCTTAAGACAATTATCAAATAACGGCTAAGATTTCATCTCTCAACACTTATCAGACAGCAAACCAAACACTTGAACATCGGTAGACTATTGTTTTCATTGTCCATTTTATCATCTTCTTGTTATAACCAGTATCCTAGCGAGATGAATGAGCTAAACACCCGAGCGATAATGGTTTGAAATAGGGGGGACATTCGATCGTAACCTTCTCTCATAAATACAAATCACACAGAACAAATGAAGAAACGGAACATCCGAGCGATAACAGTTTGAAATAGGGGGGACATTCGATCGTAACCTTCTCTCATAAATACAAATAACACATGATAAATGAAGGCTCGAAACAACCGTGTGATATTGGTGTGGGATTAAGGGACGGTCGATCGGAACCTTCGTCTTCTGTAGATAAAAGTATAGCATTTTCATCACCTTGTCTTGTGTAACACGAAAGACCAATAACAATGACAATAAAAAGACATTGAACAACGGTTGTCAAATATAAAACAAAGATATGAAATGTTATGGTTTTTTGGACAGAAATCAACGAATGAAACTAGACACTCTGTGTTCTTCATAATGTCAGGGAAACGCAATATATGTGGTGTTGGATGAGCGATATGGGTATATTCATATGAAATGTAATTTGAATAGCTAGCCATAGGAGTCAATTCAGTGGAAAATCTGTTTTTTTGTATATTATTTTTGCATATATTGGGTTTAACGACGCACTGTTATGATAGCGCAGATCTAATGGCGTCGGATGGATGATTAATGAGATGATGGGATGATGAGATGAAGGTTCTTGGGAAATAGGAAGGATAACGGGAAGGAAGCGGTTATGGCCGACTCATTGTAGGAACCATCCCGGCATTAGCCTAGACTACAGAAGGAAACCATGAAAAACCCCTGTAAAGATGTTTGGCGGCGGGGATCGACTGGGTTCGGAATTACGCTCGTCTCTCGGATCACATGAAGCGAGCGCGTTAACCACTGCGCTCCATGTGCCGTTTTTTTTTCAATCGAATTGATCAAACTGATTTATGTTAAACACCGGGATAAAATGTGTGCTGTTATTAGGCTATATTAAAATTTCGCGAGAATTTGAAATCAATCGAGGGAAATAGTTTTCCCGAGTTTTCTCCTCCGACTGCGCATCAAGAGTACAGAGTATCGAACGAAATTCAACGACAAAAAATCATAATGACGTGATTCGAATCCGAAAATACGATATTTATTTCTGAAAAACTACATATTAGATGGTTTTTCCGTTGATCGTTTCTCAGTTTTTCGGGAAACGCTCTCATATTCTAGTAGATATTTTGTAAATCCAGTTAATACATATCAGAAAAATATCGAAAGGTGTTGAGAGTTCGTATTAGAAACTTCTCTGGAAAATGTACATTCTCTCTCTCTCTCTCTCTCTCTCTTTTCCAATCATCCCCATCTCGTTTCCTCACTATCTTTCTCTCACTCTTCCACACACTCGTCCACAAACATAACTTCACTAACTATATCGCTTTCCCTGGTTCTATTTATTAGTGAGCTTTCTCCAACTTCCCTTATCTTGCTGTTTATTACTACATTTAGCCACCGTAGAAGAGTCGACCCTCGACGTTTCAAACCAGAAGGTTACGAACGACAGTGTTTCCGATACGTTTATATTATCGATTGGGTGGTTCGATCTGGAGGTGAGACACGATTTTTACGGATTCGATTTTCTCACCATTTTCTTCACAGGATTCTTACAGATCTGTGATATTATTCCTTACCGTTGTTACTGTTGTAATGGTGATCACTTCAATCAACTGTCGTACTTTTAATTTATTTCATAAACATGCATGTATATGAGGGTGAAATTTGAGATTGCAGTACTTTTTCTTATTTTTTACCATTCTTTTTCTGAATAATCAATTAATCAACTACAAAATATTTCTTTTTTCTAGAATTTAGCTCAATATTATTATTATTTTTCTGTACCATTCACTAATTTGTTATATTCGTTGTTATTATTTTTTATTCTGTGTCTGTAGGCGACCTTCATTACAAAGCAGAGTCTTTACTTCAAATTAGTAAAGTTTTTATATATAAGAGGAATTAAAATACATATTTGATGGAATTACATGAATATTCATCTCTTGATGTTCTCAAATATGAGATTGAAGTTTGGACAGTTAGGTTAAGTGATCGCTCACGAGAGTCACAAGGTACAGAAATGAGATATGTATTATAGGTTCAATAATGTTCTATGTATTTATTATATTGGCTTTAACGACGCACTGTTATGACAGAGCAGATCTAATGGCGTTGAAATGTTATATATATATATATATATATATATATATATATATATATATATATATATATATTTATATATATATATATATATATATATATATATATATATATATATATATATATATATGTGTCGGATGTGTCGAACCATCAACCGTGTAGCGTTGAAGAACTCTCGTTTATTCGTTTGGATCTCCAGGAAAATGTATATCCGGTGAGAAATATTGGTTTGATTAAACATTATCTCACATCATTGGTCCTTGAGTTGGAGAATATATATATATAAAGAATAAGCGGATCAGGTTGGACCAGGAGGTGAATTTCAACAAATTCGAAGACAGATTCTGAAGATTCACTTTCTTTCAGTATTTTCTAATATCCCCATATATAGGCCTCTCTCTCTCTCTCTCTCTCTCTCTCTCTCTATATATATATATATATATATATATATATATATATATATATATTATATATATATATATATATATATGTGTATATATATAATATATATATATATATATATATATATATATATATATATATATATATATAGAGAGAGAGAGAGGAGAGAGAGAGAGAGAGAGGCCCTACATATGGGATATTAGAAAATACTGAAAGAGAGTGAATCTTCAGAATCTGTCTTCGAATTTGGTGAAATTCACCTCCTGGTCCAACCTGATCCGCTTATCTTTATATATATATATTCTCCAACTCAAGGACCAATGATGTGAGATAATGTTTAATCAAACCAATATTTCTCACCGGATATACATTTTCCTGGAGATCCAAACGAATAAACGAGAGTTCTTCAATGCTACCCGGTTGACGGTTCGACACATCCGACCGTAACGTGCATGTACAGATAGGTGAGACAGCCGACCGACTATTGTGTTCTCTCAAATATCTGATCGTCGGTAAAATGGAAACGAGTATCGAAACAGTCAATCGTGAAATTCAATTATCATTGACGATCTGCAATTCCCAGTTGTCTGGTCATTATTTCTCTTGTACAGTCAATAACAAACAAATGGACTAGCCGCCATCGGTAGCTCAGTCAGCTGACGCACCGCTGGACGTGGGTTCGAGTTCGAGAATTAATAAATGAGTTAGGAAGAATTTGAAGATTTTGGCACCCGGACACATAATTGCCGTTTCCCCTGATTATTGATAGGCTATCACGTGGTACTTTCTAAAGCTCTCGATTTTCAGGGCTTATGTTTACCAAAAGTATATTCCCAAATTTCAAATTTTCATCAAAATTCAAGTAGGTCTACTGTGAACCTTTCACGTACATATAGGGCTACTTTGCACTGAGAGAGATGTATGATCATATTAATAAGTTCAAATATCTCTGGAGTAAATATTTCTCCCTCGTATATAAACGTTCACATGAATTATCAATACCAACAATATGTATCATCCTCATTTTCAATAACATCCAGAAAAGAAACAAAATAAAATTCTATTATCAATTCTCTATCAATATTTTATACTATTTTCCATATACAGTACCAATATTTCTAGTCAACGACTATTTCACCAGATGTTACATGAAACGACCGATCGATCGACCGTCTCGGTCTATTCTTAACTATCATCGACCGGTTGTGTCGAGCATGAATTTAACGTCTCACAACACTAGAGCACACGTGGGGGATATAACCAAGGCGATCTTTTCTCAAAGAGTTTTCTCGAAGAAAATTTCATCAGTTGATAAAATGAAAATACTATTTTCGATCAACAGTTTTCCTTTTTTTTGTAAGTAAAAAACGAAGTGATGTCAAGCAAGGTGGGGATAAGTTCAGGAGGTGACGTTAAGGGATGTAAACCAAGGAAGATCTAAGCCAGGAGTTGTACGGAAGACTGATGTTATTTTTTATGTCATGATATTAGTATTATTATCATAATAATAATAATAATTATTATCATTATTATTTATGTATTCTGACTATGAGTCGTATTAATATTTCAAGGAAGTTGTCAATGAAGAATATTATTATCATTTTAATATTTTATCCATCGTACCTAAATGAACATTTTAGGGTACAAGACACTGAAATTGCTATCTTTCTAGATAAGGGTTCAATGGTGATGAAGTTTTTGCATAAGATGTTTTTTTTAAAAAAAAAATGAAAAAACAATGGATTACAGGCATTGAATTAAATTTTTTATAAAAAATAATGAATGAGCCTAATAGGCATATAGGTTGAAAACCTTATTCAATAAGTTCTTATTATACAACGACTTAAAAATTTGTTTCTGATAATTTTCTCGTAGTTCATTGGAGTTAGGAATTCCAAACTTGGAAAAAACCTCCAAAAAGTTTGAAATTCCTAACTCCGATGAACTAATACCTCTGTCTCTGAGATAATTATCACAGTTATAGTTATCAATTATACGTTTATGAACTTCATTCAATCAAAAAGCTTGATATGTGATATTTTCACGTTGGAGGTGTATATAAAAGATATATTCATAGTAATGAAGAAGTCTCCACATGTGACCAATAGGCTATTTAATGAAGTGTGAATGAAAATTAATATCATACAAAAGACAGTAAAAAATGAGAAATCATGTTTTTTCAGTGTCTTGTCCCATTAATTTGAATTTTTCATTACAAATAGTTTTTTCTATAATCTGTTGACAGTCTTGATCGAATAAAACGAATCTTTATTTCTCACAATGAATACATTCATATATAAATTTGAACAATTTAAACTTCTGTATATGAATGATTTTTTATCTGATGATTTTTTTTCTAATGGGTCAAAAGAAACTGTGAATATGTAGATTTTATTTTCTCACAAAAATTGCTGAAATCATTTGAATATAACTGCAGAAATAACATCACCAAATTCAGTTGCTTATAAAAAGTATTCAGTAATCTAATATCTGACACTGTGATCGTTTCCCAATGCTGCTAATGCTGCTTAACGACCCCACCAATAGCTAGGTTATACGGGGGGTCTCCTAATCACTTCTATCTCTAATATCTCACAATTACAGCGAAAAGAATTCGAAGCTCCATCGCATAGTACGAGCAGTATGTATAGACCAAACCCTATAGCGTTCTTCAGTAACCCAATAAAACTAAAACCAAATTGATTCTCCGAAAATTACGGCCTTGAGAATGGAAACCGTGAAAACCTACAAGCCTAGCGACCTCTTTAATCATTGGCGATTGTTCCTCCGGCCGTCTCGGAATAATCCCTACTTTACTCGAAACTCTCAACCCTGAAGTGTGTTGAGCGATCTAGACTCTCACGGCGAGCAATAATACAAAGTGGAGATGTAAAAATAAATGGCTACAATAAGTTTTAAAAGAAGAAACTCTTTCAGAAGAGAAAGAAAATGAGGAAACGAAAAAAGAAGCGTATATATATATATATATATATATATATATCCACACTGAGAAGTGTTGGTAGAATAGATCAATCCATATGGAAAGAATCGTATGAATGTGTATGTATATATATGTATATATATATATATATATATATATATATATATATATATATATATATATATATATATATATATATATATATATATATATATATATATATATATTCATGACCATGATATAAGAGTAATATCTCGGTAGCTCAGTGGGAGAGCAGCAGACTGACAATCTGAAGGTCCAGAGTTCGAGTCCTGGTCGAGACGTATCGTATCATCGTGAAAGTGGTGGTACCCATTCGACCCAAAAATATAGATCCAAGCTGGATAAGTCTCCGTGTATAGAAAAAAGTTTCATGTTGATCAGTCGAACAGTGCGACCTGTGTAAGGATGACAAAAAAACAAACAAACAAACAAACAAACACACACATGAAAAGCTCCATAAGTCCATGAATTGCAAGTCTTCGCTATCGCTCATCCAATACATTTGAGAGAGTAAAGAAACGTTTCAAAGGGTAGCTATTACTCCTGAATGCAACCCGCAGAGCGCATGTCGCGCCAGCATCAACCCGTAGAATAGCAGTCGCGCCAGCACTGTCAGACTCGGCCCTTCCACTATAACGATAATTGTAGCCCACGGGCAAACGCTGCACATGCGCTGTAAGCTGAGCAAGTTATCCATATAGAGTATAATCGGATACTCTTCACACCTTGATTCATTTAAAATATAGTTTATTCGGTTACTATCGAATCTGGGGAGCCGTTAAACAATCTCTATAATATTTTCTATCTTCACGATTAAAAACATTCATAGCATCATTTTCTCCGAAACGGCTGGTTTGAATTGCATGCAAATTTGTAATAATGTGTATCGTGTATATATTTACAACCAGTGAAAATATGAAATTTTTTGAAATTTTTTTATTCTACAAATTCCGTTCTCAGCCTGATCTAGTGAGGTTTTTAGAAATTCTGAGAAAGTGTATCTTAAAATTGGTGACACCAATTCAACCCTAAAATCAAACTGATCTACGTTGGATAAGTCACCGTGTTCAGAAAAAGTTTCGTGTCGATCGGTCAAACCGTGCGACCTGTGCAGTGCGCACAAAAAACACACACACAGAATATAAGCTCCATAAGAGTGTGATAGAAGTCTTCGCTGACGCTCATCGAATGATAAACATCTATCTATATAAACAAAAAAAAAATCACATAATAAATGGTAGATCACCAATAAAGCGTCAAGAATAAAAAATACCATTCCAATCCAAATTTATCTCACACCTTAAAATGTGAGAAATCGAACTACTCCATGACCAAACTATCATCCCACGCCCTTCTTAACCATAAATCCCCTCTCTTTCCATCCGATTCGAATAACTCTCAACATCCCCTTCAAATCCCAAGTATGCAACACTACCAACACCCAAGTATAACCAAATCTAAAAAAAGGCCAAGTGTCGCCATCACAAATGTAAGAGTCGATAAAGTAGTACTACGGCATAAGAAGGTATACAGAACTGTTCCATCGACCCACTGGTTGTGCTAAGAATTATTCATCCACATTCTGGCACGGCTTTCAAGATCACGAATGCATTGTTAAACGGGCTTGAGATCTTTCGCTAACGTGATTTCCATTTGTCAACCCGTTTCCTTGGTGAAGTGCTCGAGATTGGGGCAAGGGGGGGAAAGGGGGAGGGGGGGGGGGAGTTTAGGGAATGACCCCTTTAACTTTATGGTACTTGAATCAACAATAAGAGGGATTAAGTCGGAGAAGGGGGAGTAAGTTTCTGCTAGATTTGTGAACGTGTTTCAATGAAATTGAGTGTTAAATCGAGGGTAGTGTTTAATTGAAAAAATACAGGGGGGTTTTTGGGAAAAAAGGGTTTAAAAAGCTTTTGTAAAAGCAAATTTTTTCCGGGATAATAGATAAATTTGGTTAATGTTATAGAAAGGGCCCAAAATTTGGAAAAAAAACCCTTGTGAAAAAAAATCGGTGATTTTAAAAAATTCATAAAAAACCGAGGATAATAGAGTTTTTTGTTTAAAAAAAAATTTTTTAATTTTAAAAAAACAAAAATATTCATTCCCTTGGCTTCCAGAAAAAAAAAATTTAAAATCTTTTCTTTTTTCAATTTTTGGGGAAATTTTTTAAAATTTAAATGGTTTTGGTCATCCAAAAAAGGAAAACCCAAAAAAGTTCCTTTTGGAAGAAAAAAAAAGGACCCGCCGAATTCTTGTTTAAGAACCATGAAAACCCGGAAAAAAATGGGGAAAAATTCCAAATTGAAAAAGAAAAAAAAAAAAAACAATTTCCCCAAAAAATAAAAAAAAAAAAAAAAAAATTAAAAAAAAAAACCTTAAAAATAAAGGGGGGGGAAAAATGAAAAAAAAAAAATTGGGCAAAAAAAAAAAAAAATTGGTTTAAAAAAAGGGGGGGGTTTTTTTTTTTTTTTCCCGGAATTAATAAAAAAAAAATTTTCCTTCAAAAAAAAAAAAAAAAAAATTAAAAAATAATTTAATAAAAAAAAAAAAAAAATTCCAAAAAAAAAAAAATAAAAATGGGGTTAAAAAAAAAAAAAAAAAATTAAAAAAAAAAAATAAAAAAAAAAAAAAAAAAAAAAATATAAAAAAATAAAAACCTGGGTTAAGAAACAAAAAAAAAATTTAAAAAAGAAAAAAGAACACGGTAAAAAAAAAAAATTGGCAAAAAAAAAAAAAGGTTTGTTTCATGAAATTTTAATCAAAAAAAACAAACCTTAAAAAAACAAAAAAAAAAAAAAAAAAAACGGGGGGGGGCCTTTAAAAAACTTGGGGGTTAAATTTTAAGGATGTAAAAAAAAAAGAAAAAAAAGGGGGGGGAAAAAGGGGAAAAAAAAATTTAAACGGGGTTAAAAAAAAAGAGGGAAAAAATGGGAAAAAAAAAAGGGGGAAAAGAGGGGTGGAAAAAAAAAGAGGGGAAAGGGGGAAAAAGGGGAGGCGAGAGAGAGCAGAGAAAAGGAGAAAAAAAAGGAAAAAAAAAAAGAGAGAAAAGGGGGGAAAAGAGGGGGGGAAAAGGGGAAGGGGAAAGGGGAAAAAATAAAAAGGCCCCGGGGGCGGAGAGGGGGGAGGGGGTTTTTCCTTCGGCGTCGCTCTCCTTTAAATTTTCCCCAAAGTCGCGCCGAGTGAAGGGACGTGGGGTGGGATGGCGAGGGGGGGGGGGGGGGAAAAGGGGGGGGGGGGGGGGGGGGGGGGCTGCCAAAAGGTGGAGGAAAAAAGAAGGGGGGTGGGGGGACCCCGGGGGGGGGGAAAAAGGGGAAAAAAGGACAAGGGGGGTTACAAAGGGGGGGGGGGGGGGGAAATTTTTACGGCCCCCCCCCCAAAAAAAGCTTTAAAAACCCGGTTTTTTAACCTTTCAGGTGGGTTTTAAAAGGGTTTTATGGGGGGTTTTTTTTACCACATGAGTGTGGAGGGAAAGAGACAGGGGGAGAGGGGGTGGAAAAAGTAGGGTTTTAATTTGGGGGGAGAGGAAAAAAAGTCTTAAGTACCCTTTGGGAATTAAACTTTCGTTTAAAAATGTAAAATTTTTTCTAATCCTTTCAGAGCGCCATTATGTAACGTTGATACCATTTTTTTATTGAGAAAAAAACTTTCAAGGGGGTTTGCCCCTTGTATCCCTTTAAAGGAAAAAAAGAAAGTTTTACCAAAGCGGGGCCCCAAAATTTTAATTCTGGATGATAGATGATCAAGTAACATATAATATTTAAAATTTATATATATTTTATATATACAAAATATATATTATAATATATTTTTTATATAAAATAAAATTATTATAGAAAAATATAGATTTTAATATATATAGAATATATAAATAGATAGATTTGATATTTATAATAAGAGAGACGGAAAGAGGAGAGAGAGAGGAAAAAAATATGCAAAAACGTATTTAAAAAAGGGTGATCGAAATTTTTCAACAAGCTCTCAAAATTTGAATGAGTTTTAAAATTTTTTTTTGATTCCCAAAAAGGGAGTTTTAAATGGGAAAAAAAAAAGGGATGGGGTACCATTTCATTTTAAAAGCGATGTGGGGGCAAAGATAGTGATGGGGGGGAGTGAGAGGGGAAAAATAAGGGGGAAGAGAGAAAGGAAAAGAGCGAGAGAAGAAAAGAGAGAAGGGGGAAAGAAAAAAAAAGGGGAAATGCTGACTTGGGCCTTTCAGGGGCCTTGCGAAAAGAGTCGGATTTCAATCACACTTTAAAGGGGGGAGATTAATAGTAGAAAGTAGGGAAACGAATCAAGAAATTTAAACCAAAATAAAACAAAAAAACCCAGTAATTTTTTCAAGTGGAAAGGGTGGGTTTTAAAGATTTTGAAGGTGAAATTTTTCTAGAAAGGGTCGGATGTTAAAATTTTGAGATTTTTTAAAATTTAAAACGCGTTTTCTTAAAATTTATAATAAAATTTACATTTGGGTTTAAATTTTTAAAATTTTTAAAATATTATTTTTATTTTTTTTTCCCCAAATTCCCCAAATGAAGTATTATAGTGTGAGTAAATGAAAAGTATCAAGAAAAGCTACCAAAATAAGCAGAAACCCTTTTGGGGATTGTTCCCAAAAGGGGAGGGGGGTACAGCAAATGCAAAAAGCTGTTTGTAAGATGGGCAAAAATTTTTGGGCGTGAATTTTTGGCAGATTTCTGCCCCTTTAAATTTTAAACCATTTGTTATGCAAAATTTAGAAATTACTAGCGGGTTCGGCAAACGGGTTTTGCCTCGAAGTGATTTTTAGGGGAATGTTGGGGTTTAGGGTACCTAGCGTTTTTAGCCCCGAAATGGTGAGTAACCCTTTAGGAAATTGTTGGGAACGGGCAGGTTTAATGTTTAAGGTGAATAACTCTTTCGGTGTTTTCCTTGAAAAAAATTTCCGAAAAAGGTATTTCTCTAGGGGGAAAGCCGTCGGAAGATGTGTTAAATTTTGGACCCTTTTTCCAGCCCCCATCGAATGGGTGGGGAATTTCACGACACTCGGGTTTTGAAACCGTTTTGGAGGGGGTTTACCCCTTTAATGAAAAAAAACAAGCTTTTTTAAAAAAAGTTTTCTTCAAACCCCGCTGTTCCGATTTTGATCCCAAAAATTTTTGATGATTTTTAATTTTAATATGTTCTTATTGGTGAAAAAAGGGGGGGGGGAAACCCAATTTAAAAAATTTTTCCCTCCGTTATTCGTATAGGGTTTTTAGAAAACTGTTTTTGAGTTTTTCCCCCAAAAAGGTTTCCAATATTGTAAACCCAATCCCTTTTACAGTTCACCTTTCACCCTTTCCCCCTTTCACCTTTGACGTTGAGGTCCCCAGCGGGAAAATTTTTCCCCAAAAATTAAAAAAATTTTACCCGTATAAATTTCAAAATTTATTTTTGTACATTTCTCAATAAAAATTCCTATAAAAAAAAATTTCAACCCCCCCCGCCCCCCCCCGGCCCCCCCCAAAATTGAAACAATATTTTAACAAAAAAAATGTGTAAAAAAACGTTTGGGCATTATACGCCCGACAGAACGGAAATTTCAGCCTTACCAAAACTCAAATCAGTCAAAAAATTCTTAAAAAAAACCAATCTAGAAACAAAAAATTTAAAACCCGATACGTCAAATTGGGAAAGGATAGCAGATTAATTTCCCCCTTTTTCGAAAAAAAAGTATCAAAATTTGTTAAATTAAATAAAGGGAAATAAATTTAGGGTTAGATTAGCGGGGAGGGGGGAGGGGGGGGGTTTTTGGGGGAGATTGGAAAAGGAAAAAATTCAAAAACCCCCAATCTATGATTAAGAAGATGTGATCTAATTTTATATGAGTCGGGTCAAAGTAGAATACTCTTTACGAGTTTGAGGACGTTTTTGGAAATTTTTAATATTTTTTGATTTTATACAGAAACCTCGTTTATACGGGGGAAAAACCCCTTTTTTAAGAAGGAGCCCACCGATAATCAAGGTTTCAGAATAAGAACTAGTTTAAAAAAAATAATAAAAAAAAAAGTTAATCTTGGATTTTCGCATGAGCCCCCCAATTTTTACTCCGGTGAAACTGGACTTAGTTTTAAATATTTCCCTTGGGTAACTGTCATTCGAAACAATAGAAGTAAATAGTTTTTTCCCTGAAAATGAGGTTTTCACCCAAATAAATTTGGGGGTACAGGATTTCAGGAAAAAAATATATGGGGGTTTTTAAAAATTTTCAAGTAGTGAATACACAGAGTAACCCGGGAAAAACTCGAAAAGAAATAACAAATAAAAAAAATAATTCTAAAGTCAGTTGAAAAAAAGTTGATTAAAGTTATAGCAAATAAATGGATATATATATTAAACATATATATATTAAATATATATACATAGCCACCCGGGGGGTAAGCAAATATCGTTTCCCGAATTTGTAACCGAAGTTTGTTTGGGGGTGGGGTTTGGAAATCCCCCAAAGAGGGCATGGGTTTGTGTTACGTCCTTTTACCACCATCCATCGTTTATTATCACCCGGGTCATTCGTACCCCCTAAACCTATAGCTGGGGGTGGGGTGTTAAGCAAAATAAAAAAAAAAATTTTTATATATATATATGTGCGTGTGTGGGTGTTTTTAAAAAGAAAATACTAAATATTTTAATTATATAAACAAATTTTACATTTTTCAAGTTTATCCCAAAGTTTAAAACCCCGTCCCCATCAAAAAAAACCATGAAAAATGAAATAACATTTATTTTTCAATGAATTTGCATCCAAAACCGCCCCAAACTGTGGGAGGAGAGAGGAAAAAAAAAGGGGAGAAAAAAGAGGAGGGGGGAGGAAAAGGGGGAGAGGGGAAAAGGAGAGGAGGGGGAGAAGAGGGGGGAAAAGGGGGTGGGGGAGAAGAGAGGAGAGGGGGGAGGGGGAGAGGAGAGAGAGAGGGGGAAAGGTGATAGGGAGGGGAGAGAGAAAGGATAGTAGAGAAAGGGGTGATACAGAAAAAAATAGAGATGGAAAAGAGAGGGGGAAAATAACAGAAGAAATAAGTAAGAAAGGAGAGGGTTTAGGGAAAGGGTTGGGAAGGTTTTATACGAGAAAGAGGGTTTTAAGAGGTCGAACTTTGAGCGGAAAAGGAAAGGGGGTACTATTTAAAGGGGGAGAAGAAGGGGGAGAGCGAAGAGGGGGAAGAGAGAGAAGAGAGAGAAGGGGAAGAGAGAGAGAGAGAGAGAGAGGAGAGGGTAAAAATTTATACAGATAAAATTTTTGAGGATAGGGAGGGGAGAGAGGGTGAAGGGAAAGGGGATACGGGAAATAGGAAAAAAAAGGGGGAATAGGAGGGGGAAAATAGAGCAAGGGAAAAAGGGAAAGGGGTATACGGAAAAAGACGAAGAGAGAGATAGAGCAATAAGAAAAAAGTATTTACACTCGCAACCCTTTTTTGTAATATCACGCCATAAATTCAAATTTCGATTGAATCGAGGGTTTTTCCCTTGATGACAGTTCGAAAACCCCCTAAAAATTAATGCAAAGCCTACAAAAACCGAAATCGTTCACATTTTGATTTGTTTATCAATTTGTAATCCCCCCTTAACAGTTCGAAAAACCTTTAAAAATGAAAAGCAAAAAAAAGGTTTAAAATGGGCCCCTAAAAAAAAAAAAAAAAAAAAAAAAAAAAAAAAAAAAAAAAAAAAAAAAAAAAAAAAAAAAAAAAAAAAAAAAAAAAAAAAAAAAAAAAAAAAAAAAAAAAAAAAAAAAAAAAAAAAAAAAAAAAAAAAAAAAAAAAAAAAAAAAAAAAAAAAAAAAAAAAAAAAAAAAAAAAAAAAAAAAAAAAAAAAAAAAAAAAAAAAAAAAAAAAAAAAAAAAAAAAAAAAAGGGGGGGGGGGGGGGGGGGGGGGGGGGGGGGGGGGGGGGGGGGGGGGGGGGGGGGGGGGGGGGGGGGGGGGGGGGGGGGGGGGGGGGGGGGGGGGGGGGGGGGGGGGGGGGGGGGGGGGGGGGGGGGGGGGGGGGGGGGGGGGGGCGGAAGGAAAATTTTTTTTTTGGTTTTAATAGTTTTTTTTAAAACCAAAAAAAAAAAGTTCCAAAAAAAAGGGGATTTTTTAAAAAAACTATAAAAAAATTGGGGAAAAAACCGCCCCAAAAAAAAGGGGCGGTTTTTTTTTTTTTCCCCCCCCGGCCTTTTAACTCGGAAAAACCCATGAGCCCTTTCCTTTTTTCTTGAGAGACTATCTCTGAAGAGATACTCTGTGATCTGTAAGCTTGTTTATATAATATATATATATATATATATATATATATATATATATATATATATATATATATATATATATATATATATATATATATATATACCCATATTCCCGCACTTTACATCACAAACAAAAGTGAAAACTGAGTTCTGAAATTCCAATCAGACTTATGACCTAGCAACCTTGTATCAGTCCACTATCTTCTAAATAATGTTATCAATAGAATTTGATAGTATCCTATGTCGGTTATTCACAGAAAAGGAAAAAAGTATGTTTAATCGGAATTCAGAAATCATATAATAGATCAAAGAGGATACGATATATACTTTTTTAATGGAATCTTTTTTTTCCGGTGCAAGATTTCATTGAATTCAGTTCTCAAAAGATTTGTGAAATGAAAGAATATATATATTTATTGCACACCATTCCATTTGTAAATTTTTGGAAATATGTAAGTGAAGTCTATGATATATTGATCACATTATGGAGATACAATATGTATGTAAATATCGACGCAATGACTGATTGATGATTGATTGATCTAATCTTCCATCCATAGCCTTAATTGGGGAACAATGATTTCGTATCAAGTTTTGATGTTATTAAAAAAAAAATGACTGATTGTGAATGTGTCGTACCTATAGGTCAATATATCACCATTTTTACTGTCAATTGTCTCTTTGTTAATGACTGAACGTATCGTAATTTCAAATTTCAATATCTTATTTAACAATGAAGATGAAAAATAAATGATGGGAGAATTTTTTCCAGGATAATAATATTGAAAGAAAACATTCTGAATGAAAATTATATCTCAAAATCTATCAGGAAAATCACAGAACCAATGCGACCAGTCCTTCAACAATTTTACAACAATTTTACAGCAACATTATAATGAAAAAATTCGAGAATATTGTATTACTGAAACAAGAGATTATTTAAATTGATGAAATATTCGTATATACTAAATATTTACTTTATTTTTCATCAGTCTAATCTGAACACGTTTAATCTAAACAGTGAATTTATGGACTCGCTATGAATGTTAGCTTCAGAAGTGTCCATATTGACATCTTGAGGAACCATTTATACACACATTTATACCATGAATAATCATCATTCGTCTATTATTTTCATATTATTTTCATATTAATGTTCATACTAATACCTTCCATTATTTTCCACCATCTTTTTACACCAATCATTCATGTGCGATTTATATTGACATTGTGATAAGTGATATTTTGTTCTCTCCTGTTTCTATTGTTGTATCCTGTTTCAATTCTTAAAATATATTATATACTGACTAATTTCATAACATGTATTTTTAAACACAATGTGTAAAATGTTACTGTTCAAAGAAATGAATAAATAAATTGAAATTAAAATTGAAATTGAAATTATTATGGAGTGTTTCTTTTATTCGATCAATTTTTTATTTGATAGTTATTATGTGTATATACCATGTCATAGCCTTCAATAAATATTGATAAAAAAAAATACATGATAGTTGTTAATGTGCCAAAATCTGAGTGTATAAACAATCAATATTTTCCAAAATACGGTTCTCACCTGAAAATAGGATAGTATAACCTCCTGAAAAATTGTTCAATTCATCTATAACTAAGAAAAACGCCATATATGCGTTGTTAGACGAGCGGATAGCAATAGTATGGGTAGTAATAGTAAAGAACTGCTTCGAGTGGTACCAATTTAGCACATTTAATTTTTTTTCTTCAAAATGGCTGACTCGTTCAAGCAGAAAATTTCCAGAAATGTGTATCAAAATGTAATTCAACTTCACGCAAAATTTCATTTTTTTCGGAAGATTATTTTTTTTCCGCCATGTTATTCTAATGGGTATTTTTGAAATTTCTAAAATTCATAAAAAAAAAGTTACCCCCCGATGATGCCACAAAACTATACAGATCTAAGTTAGATGAGAAACCATATTGAAAAAAAGTTTGCAGTTAATAGCTGTAGCCGTTCGACCTGTGGAGAACCGACAATAAAACATAAAAACAAACAACAACAATAATAAAAAAACATAAAAACCAACACCAATTTTTTTCAATATGTCAAATTAAATCCTCGCTAAAGCTCGTCTGATAACTAAATCTACACAAAGAACTAGATATTCTCACACAATATCATTACAGACAAGAATCCCAACATTACTATTCTACTTTGAATGTATTTATTTACTTCACAAAACAAACTCCAAACTGAATTCAAACATTGATTTACATGTTCAATCGGATTTTCATCTTTGAGCGCACATCGAGATCCGGAAAGGAAAGATCGACAAGTTAACAATAGAGTCGTCTATAGTTCGCGACAATATTCAACGAGGGAAATAATGATCCAAAGAGATAACATAAACCAAGATCAGACGGAAGCTCTGATAAACTTCAAGTTGGTTATCTGTTATATGATTATATATACATATATATATATATATATATATATATATATATATATATATATATATATATATATATATATATATATATATATATATATATATATATATATAAATATATATATATATATATATATATATATATATATTTATATATTATATATATATATATAATATATAGAGAGACCATTATATATGAGTTCTTTATTCTAGATATAAACTATGTATGATATATCAATATTTGAGCCCATGAATTATTGGACCAACTATAAAATATCAAATTAATATGTATATATTTATTCATAACTATCATTTCAAAAGCGTGTTGCCTATTAAGTATGAAGAAATATATAGATACATTTGATATTTCAGATTTGTTCTATAATTCATGGGGTTCGAATATTTATACATCAGAACACAGTATATATCTCAAAAGAATGAACTTATATAATAACTATGAAAGTTTGAAATATTTGCTGTATTTGATATATATATATATATATATATATATATATATATATATATATATATATATATAGGGTTGCTGTCAAGTGATCCACCCAGAAACTAGTCCAGCTCTTCAACTGGTCCACCTCTGTATTATTTTATTAATTATTTTATATTTCATAAATGCAAGTGGTCCACCCGGCAACTGGTCCACCTCGCATTTTGATAATATTAAAAATAATCGTATTTATATGTCCTTTCAAGTGATCCACCCGTCAACTGGTCCACCCGCACTTAAGTATAGCGCTCCATTAAGAATTAAATTTCCATTGTTGAGCTATCTACTCGCGGGTGGTGTCATTCGAAAGGTAATTTTACGTACGTTTCTAATTTGCACTTCGTTTTGCTATCGAGGGACAATAGTGGTAAAAAACAGCAGCTTGACTGAAATATTCGGGAGGATAAATTTAAAACATCGTTCAGAGTTCAAAACACGATATTAAATTTCAATTACGTGTCAGAATATCAAATTTTGTACTGTGTGGTAGGTTTTGAATGTAGCCAACACAATAGATACCTAATATCGGGATATATGACATGTACATTTCCTAAAACTGTTCTAAACATTTTGAAAAGCTCAATTTTCAATAGTAAGTGACATATATTCAGTTGTATTCGAGCCATTGTAGATTTCCCAATATTTGTACATACCTCATGGAACAGCTGAAGCATATTGAATACTTGAAAAAAATACTACTCACGCAAAACGTGATTTTTGTAACACACTTTTTGAAGATCAAAGAAAACTTCTTTCTCTCGAAATAATGCAATTTTTCAACATTGTGTGCCTTTTTCTGTCGAATTATATTGTCTTTACAATTCTTATCGTAAAGCATCGCAAACAAACGAGATTGCCTCAGTCCACGCGGTATTTTACGACAAAATTAAGTTTCAGACAAGACGATATGTTTTGCACGGCTTATTGGGAGCCCGTTGCGCTTGAATACGCGTGGACCTACCTCGCTATCTTCTCGAAAAGCTCAGTTTATTTGATACCGAGAGTCTGTTATTGCTTGCGTCTAATTGGCATCCATATTATGATCGATCAAAGACCATACTTCATGATTCACAGATATTTTGATATGTATTTGCGCTCAGCAATAGCCAAAGTGTCTTCATACGATTATTACAAAATATATTCTACCATGCAGCTGCGTAAATAATTTCGGAAGAATTTTAATATTTGAGAACACTTATGAATTATTTCGTGAAATCATTGAAGAACAATCTGCCATTCAAATATTCGACAGCACAATTCAAGTTGAATTGACGTTATTTCGCTACACTTGATAGGCAAGCGAAGTACGCAGTCTATCGTTAACTTGGATCAACCGACATCAGTGACATTTTATCCTACTGATCGAGTAATTCGAAACGATTAGAACCACAATCACGATGTGTAGAAAAATCATTTCCTTCTGAACATATGTACTACCATCACGGAAGAAAATATTTAGGATTCTGTTGAAAGACAGGACTACGAAAACGATATACTGTGTTCATTGTATGAGAGAGTATGAATCAGACGGCGACACAGCGGCAGTGACAGACGGGTCAATTAAGGTCGTGTGATAATATTAGTTAATTCAGCGGATTGAACAGGTGGAAGTGCAAACAGTGGATTGAAGAAAGTTAATCTATCTATTTGATTTTGTACTCCGATATCTTCTCTCAATTCTTTGCCAATTGCTCTATAAGAAGAAGAATATTGTCTTTGAAGAATGATAGTGGCCTAAATATGACTGTTCAGAAATGATTCCGTCTAAACATCTCATATTTAAATTTCTAACTAGATCCAAATACCTCGTCTATCAAATACTATTATATTCTGAATGAATTATACCATTGAAAGGCATGGGTGACATATGTGATAACAGTATAATAACGTAACTGTGATTTTGCTCCATGGTGATTCGAATCCGAATTCCGCGCGTATTTTCTTCCGTTCTGATTGGTAAAATTGAAAACGAGACTGGTGGTCGACCAATCACAGGTTGCAGTCGATTACGTGCGAAAATCTCGGCGAGGATAAATGAGGATAAATGCTGCGTATTTGTTCGTTTTTTAATGTGTGAAGTGTAAATTAATCCTGTGAAAATGATTAAATATTAGTGCAAGGCGAACTCTTCATCCAGGAATGAATGTCTATGAAAACAATAATAACATTCATCGAATATTAACTCACATATATAACACTATATTTATATATATCCAACTTTTGACCTGTACATAGTATATAACTTCCAGTTGACTAACTGTGAAGCACTTTCAAAACATATATTTACCCAAGGCACTTCGATGCGGGCATTTGGAAATAGGGCCTCCAAAATATGAAAGCGCTCACTCAAAATGGAAATTCATATCACTATTACTTTTCTGAATATCCGAGCCTCAAATGAAAGCCAACTATTTCAAAATTATGTATACTTGTGAATAGTCTATCAGGGCCCAACTGACAAATATTATGAAAAATACATAGCGGGGTAAAGAAAATAATAATAAAATGATGAAAAATGATTTGTATTTATCATCCTATACTCCAGACTTGATTAATCATGAACGCTGTCGCATATTATTAGTCCATTGATTAATTGTGGAGGTATAGGCCTACATAGCGCTTATATAGCCTATAGTTGAAAATTTCGTCAAAATTGAGATTGCGCGTAATGCAAAAAGAGGCAAATTTATCATGTTCAATGACGACGTACAATAGAATTAAAATGCCAAACGACGACTGGTAACATAATGCTTTATATATAACTTTATTCCTCGTCGAGAGTCTCCCACTCATATTAATGAATGAATTAGCCTATTAATTATTCTATGCCGAAACTTTCAGAATTGATGCTTGTTAATTTTCCGAGAAAATCTATTCTCAAGCAATGAGAACCCACAGTTGACGCAATTCTTCAATGTAAGCACAAATTCAGGTCCTTGGAGTTGACACTCCACTAATTCTGGGAAGATCCGAATATTTAGTGCTCAATTAGTGCTCTCGATTGGTACCAGTCCTATAATTAGTGGTCCTATACTTTTCGCAATACTTACTATTCAGTGGTGGGGGTGTTAACTTCACGCAGCACCTCCCCCCCCCCCCCCCCCCCTTAACACCAATTCTGAGAACATCCCAAAATTCAGTGCTCAATTAGTGCTTTCGATTGGTACCAGTCCCATAATTAGTGGTCCTATACTTTTTCGCAATATTTACTATTCAGTGGTGGGGGTGTTAACTTCACGCAGCACCCCCCCCCCTCCCTCCCCTTGAGCACTAATTCTGAGAACATCCAAATATTCAGTGCTCAATTAGTGCTTTCGATTGGTACCAGTCCTATAATTAGTGGTCCTATACTTTTCGCAATATTTACTATTCAGTGGTGGGGGTGTTAACTTCACGCAGCACCTCCCCCCCCCCTCCCTCCCCTTGAGCACTAATTCTGAGAACATCCAAATATTCAGTGCTCAATTAGTGCTTTCGATTGGTACCAGTCCCATAATTAGTGCTCCTATAGGCCTACTTTTCGAAATATTGACTTTTCAATGGTGGGGGTGCTAACTTCACGCTTCATAAGGCCATGTTGAATGGAAGGGATGACATGGGTTCAGTTTTTGGCTTATAATCTTCCAGAAGATATAATGATGAATTTTTTCCCACATCAAGAATGGCCGACACCTTTGGTCGGAAAAGAGACTTGAGAAAAACGATTCGGGGGATTGTCGCTCTTATCTGACGGGTCTTTACCGCGATCGAATGAGCTCACCCGTTCGACCGCCACCGCACTTTTATCGTTGTGAACACGGCCTACCCCTTTTCACGGAAAGATTAACACGGTTCACGGTGGGTAGGCCTATAGACGCTACGAAAATAAGTAGTCATTTGGCAGTTACCATACCTAACATGGTAATCGACTCTTCACCCAAATCGTGTATTCGAAAATATAACCGACAAAACTACCATAAGAACAGCATCGAAGTATCGATTTTTTTCTTAGCCTCATAAGGACAATGTTAAATGACTTGGAACAAATTCTGGTCAGTGTCGAAAAGTCGGTTTTTCGCTCATCGCTTCCGCAACGATTTTCCGCAAAGATGTGATCGATCCGCCGTCCGAATCCGGAACGGCCATCGCGCTATATGACCGAAAGTCGGCGGAACGGCCGACACCTTCCCGCCGAACCTGTCTCCAGATTCCGTCGAGCGAGCTCATTTCCTACAGGTTTTGACAATACCTTCCCGAATATGTTCACTTCGTGCAAATCTAACGGTCCCATCGACCGCAACATCGCCGGGAAGGAAAACACTTTTGGGTCGCCACGCCGACACCTTTGGTCGTGTGATGGATTTTGCGTTAACGGTTCGGGGATTGTCGACCCTCTATCTGGGGTGTTTACCGCGATCGAATGGGCTCACCGGTTCGACAGCCACCGCACTTGTTTCGTTGTGAACACGGTCAATACCTTTCCCAGGAAAATATTCAGAGTCGTTAAACGCGGTCGGTATGGTAGGGAAAATGTTGAATTTCCAACACATTCAACATGGGTGGCCATATAAACTGCCTACACTGGGCCTGCGTTGAATGTTTTTTTGTAGCTCCCATATAGGGCCTACCTACCGTGTTGACCGAATGTCAGGTTTGGGTGATGATACGAATGGAAAAATAATTACGCCAATATCGACTCAGTTGAAATGTTTTGGACAGTCTTGGTCGTTATGCTCTAACGATTCTGATTTGAGAGAACCAGCCAGTTCGGCTAACTCACGTGGAAATGACAAGCTCTCCCGTTTCGAAGAAAATCTGTTCTTGAATCGAGATCACGGTCTAAGTTGGGTATTGCGAATCTACCCCGCCCTGATTGGCTAGTTTAAAGAGAGAATACTTTCTTCCTATCGCTTTTCTCGTCCTGTAGGTTGCCATTTTCGGTCAGCCTAGCACAATTACTCTGGACGAAGTTTCAGATCTTGTGCTTACACATTGGAGGGTATGCGTGCACTCTGGATTGGTGGTTATGGTTAGAAATCGATTTCTCGGAAATTTACCCAGCACAAATTCTAATAGTCTCGGCACAAAATCCAGAACCCTAGCACAAACTCTGGGTGAAGTTTCAGAATTTGTGCTGACATCGGAGGGGCTAGCTACATGGACCTGAATATTATTGCTCATGGTGCTCATGGTGCATTATTGCTCATGGTGTAGCTGGCTTATACGGGGAAATCACGAAATCTCAATTCTCACCCAGGTCATTCTAAAGTAGGCCTAAGTATTGACCATAGGATAACCCAATACACTTTTTTTCATATACAGGAATTCGGCTTATGTGGGTTCTATTTCTCAATAATACAACATATTATATCATAAGTGAAATACAATATATTTGAGCATTTAATATGAGTTCTTATTGTGAGCTAATCAAGCAATCTCGGACCAATGTGTTATGTATTATGATTATGTTCTCTACGGTTAGTACAAAATATCTGCCGCCCCGGTGACTCAGTCAGCTAGAGCGCTAGCGGTAGAAACTGCAGAAGTCACCGTTGGCGTGGGTTCGAGTCCCACATAAGGCATTGGTTTTTGTAAATGTCCTTTCATATATTATCACTTCATCGTTTCAATTATCACCCTTTCATTCGTGCCCTCATATGACTTAACTGTATTGGGGTCGTTAAGAAGAAGTAAGATGGAATATAGCCTATAATAAGGGAGCGTCCAAACTCGACCGAATCTAAACTCGATTTCATCCGAACTCGACCGCATCACAACGCGTCTGATTCCTAGCTCGACCGAATCTCAACTCGACCAATTCCAACTCGATCGAATCATAACTTTTATTTATCGTTTCGTATTCATCGTTTAGTGATCACAATGGAATAAGGAATGTCTACAGAGGAGAATATGCATGGGCGTGGGCTACAATATAATTGATCGTAAATTAGTTGACTTTTCTTATTGAATCTTCGAAATTAACAAAATAACGTTCTTTGGCATGTAGAAATTGATAATAGAGTTTGTTTTTCTTGTGTTTTTATTACTTGATATTTTTCAATGAATACAGAACATAAATATACTGGATATTATTAGCCGGCTCCGTCCAAACTCGACCGAAGCAGGTGAAATGGTAGAACGGACGAGTCAAGATTCTGTCGAGTTAGGATTCGGTCGAGTTAGGATTCGGTCGAGTTTGGAATCAGACGAGTCAGGCTCGGCTGAGGCAATCTCGTTTGTTTGCGATGCTTTACGATAAGAATTGTAAAGACAATATAATTCGACAGAAAAAAGGCACACAATGTTGAAAAATTGCATTATTTCAAGAGAAAGAAGTTTCTTTGAACATCAAAAAGTGTGTTACAAAAATCACGTTTTGCGTGAGAAGTATTTTTTTCGAGTATTCAATATGCTTCAGCTGTTCCATGAGGTATGTACAAATATTGGGAAATCTACAGTGACTCGAATACAACTGAATATATGTCACTTACTATTGAAAATCAAGCTTTTCATAATGTTCAGAACAGTTGTAGGAAATGTACATGTCATATATCCCGATATTAGGTATCTATTGTGTTGGCTACATTCAAAACCTACCACACAGTACAAAATTTGATATTCTGACACGTAATTGAAATTTAATATCGTGTTTTGAACTCTGAACGATGTTTTAAATTTATCCTCCCGAATATTTCAGTCAAGCTGCTGTTTTTTACCACTATTGTCCCTCGATAGCAAAACGAAGTGCAAATTAGAAACGTACGTAAAATTACCTTTCGAATGACACCACCCGCGAGTAGATAGCTCAACAATGGAAATTTAATTCTTAAATGGAGCGCTATACTTAAGTGCGGGTGGACCAGTTGACGGGTGGATCACTTGAAAGGACATATAAATACGATTATTATTAATATTATCAAAATGCGAGGTGGACCAGTTGCCGGGTGGACCACTTGCATTTATGAAATATAAAATAATTAATAAAATGATACAGAGGTGGACCAGTTGAAGAGCTGGACTAGTTTCTGGGTGGATCACTTGACGCATCACCATATATATATATATATATATATATATATATATATATATATATATATATATATATATATATATATATATACACATAAATATTCAGCTGTCACTTGGTTTCCATTGGTAGAAATTTACATATTATTCATATTTTCATTCATCCGGGAGGAAATTAAAAATGTCAAAAACTTCAAACACGAGTAAATGTTGCCACACAATCTCGACTGGAATATCTTTGTCGACAAAACTTGTGAGCTCTCAAATGAAAACCATTTCATCACGCCGGTAGACGTGGCCGCACATGCGCCAACAAAGGGAGACAGAGTGAAACCAGTCAACGTCCGTTTGAAATTTATTTTGAAAATTGATCCGTGCCAGCCCGAAAATATTTTTAAAGGAAATTC
>OU015473.1:9422727-9426046 GCA_907164805.1 Brachyptera putata | reverse complement strand
CAATGTTTCTCATAATCTCGAAAATTTTGATATTGAAACCTCAACCCTCAAAATGTCACATATTTATACAAATAAATAGTTATTCGGGTTTTATAATGTTATCGACAAACATCAACCGTGAAGACAAGTGTATGTAATATAAATTCATACATTCTAGATATCCCGATCGATCGACCCATTACCATTAAACTCCAACAGTTTCAATCTTTTCCCATTCGTGAATTGAGAGATATTATATAAAAGGCAAAGTCACAATAAAATATTACGTACAGGCGTCAAAAAGAGGCGTGTAAGTAAAGGGGTGGGGGTGGTAGGGGAGGGGAGGAGGGGGTTGAATGTCACTCGAAGATTATATGTCGTTCGAGGATCGAAACGGGTGGTTGTCATTGGTGGAGAACGCAAGGTGACGGACGAATAAGCCTCTTCGGTTGTCGACGGCTGAATAGCATGACGTGACATGGCAACATTCAAGATCACGCGGGAGGGAGTTGGGTAGGGGGAGGGGGAGGGGGTGAAAAGAGCTGACATGAACACGATTTGAGACGATTTGGTTCGAGATATCACGAGATATCCGAATATTCATGTAAATATGTATATATATATATATATATATATATATATATATATATATATATATATATATATATATATATATATATGTATGTGTGCTTACGTAGGTTCTCGTGGCCTATGGTAGTTGATAATACAAATTTTGCTGTAATACCATGCTGTTCAGACTCTTATGTCGACGTTTCGGCAAAATTTGCCCCGCCGTCTTCAGGAAAGATCCAACTGGGTCCATGGTCAGGGTCGAACTGGGTCGACCATCGATCCAGTTGGATCTATCCTGAAGATGACGGAGCAAATTCCGCCGAAACGTCGACATGAAGAGTCTGAACAGCATGGTATTACAGCAAAATTGGTATCATCAACTACCATAGGCCACGAGAACCTACGTAAGCACACATACATATATATATATATATATATATATGATAAAAATGAATATTTATGGATAATTCAAGTCGTTTTTTAATATGAAACACCCAATAGAATATACATAGTATATATAATCTTTTGGGTGTTTCATATTAAAAAACGACTTGAATTATCCATAAATATTCATTTTTATCACATTATGAGTCGTTTAAGCTTACGAGATAATATATATATATATATATATATATATATATATATATATATATATATATATATATATATATATATATATATATATTAGTGATGCCTTCGGGTACCCGGGTACCCGGGTCGGTTACGGGTAATGCATTACCCGGGTAATATTCTGTTACCCGGGTACCCGGGTACCCGTCTAGGTTCCGGGTAATTGTGCTAACCACTACCTATAATATAGAAAATAACTATTATAAATCACTCAAGCTACCGAGAGAAATTCAACTTCGCATTCTACATCAGTTTTTTCACCTCCCTTCCCAGACCTACCTAAACTTGTCATAATGCGCTCGTCAAATCTAGTCGCACCACCTACCGTTATCTGTGGTCACACGTGCAGTGTACTGAATCCCTCTCCTGTCAACCGCTCTCTAGTTGCCATGCCAAATACTATTCTTTACCAAGAACTGAGAAGCATATATAGTCATATAGTTTTTAGTTTTTAGTTTTATATAGTTTTTTAAATTACCCGGGTAATACCCGGGTAATTTCGGCGGGTACCCGGTTCCTAATTTGTTACCCGAAGGCATCACTAATATATATATATATATATATATATATATATATATATATATATATATATATATATATATATATATATATGAATAATTACATGTAGACACTACCATTTTATGAATAGTAAATCCACAAACTTCAGAAATTATTGCGTCATGTATAGAATATTTGATCAAAACTTTGGGAACGTTTTTATTTTCGTGAATGAACAGTTTGTATGAACTTATTCTAAGTGAGTTTTGAAGGTTCGGGATTACCTATCGTTCATGTTACTATATTGTGAAGACGGTCGATCGGAGAGTATAGTATCGTGGCCTGAGGGAAACTGGGTGAATCGTATTTTACATGATATTATGTCAGATTGACGAGTGATCGTTTTTGGGGTTTTGCTGACTGTAAATGTATTTGCGCCGTTTTTGTGTTCGGTTCGAATAAGGTTCAGAAATAGCACATGAGTTCTGGAAAATAAAAAATGGAAAAGAAGACTACTATCTTTTCAACTATATCAGTTTAGTGGCGGAGTGGTTATTGACACCTTCACCTGTTGTAAGCCCACCACACTAGTATATGGTTTTATTATTTATTATTGTAGACTTTATCTATATTTGTGTACAGTTAAAATAGAAAAAACTGAATACATCAAAAGCGATAAGACAATCATTTAAAACAGAAATGAACGGCGAGGTTCGAATATATGTGCATCTTTTCTTCAACTCAAGCTTATATCTAAAATACGGAGAAGAATTCAATAATATGAACCAACGTTTTGAAAATTGAAAAGGAAATATAACAGAGTAAACAGATTAGAACTATTTTATATATTTTTCTCTATATTATCTCTGAATTTTGCTACCAAAAAGTTTTTTTTTACATAATGATGTTGGATAATTCGTAGCTTGTCAAATCTCTTCGGGCCATTGATTGAGAATGAGGATGAAGATTTGGTAGTGTGGTGGTGATGAACTTTTACTGGGCGCGTTTCATTGATAGGGCCTAATGAATGAAACTAGGAAAACGCAGAATGTGCGTTGTGAGATGAGCGTAGAAGTATGGAAATCTGAGATTAAAAATACTCTGTCATCTCAATCTACATACTCAAACCTTGGACTACTTCAAACGCTGAAAAACCTTACCTGCAACTTGTTGCTATTTATAGAGCAACCTGTCGCATATACACTTTGCGTTACATGTTTTATCCTGATATTTGATCAAATGTATACTTTTATTGCGTTTTCTTCGTTATGTCTCATCCGATTGATGCTCAAATTATTGAAAATGTGTATGATAGTTATTTTCATATTCTGTATATATTTGAAAGCTTTTGAAAAATGTTTGTTTTGAAGTATTTTCCCCCTAGGTTATTCTTATGGGGATTTTCCGAAATTTCCAAAAATGTTCCCCAAAAACCGTTTGAACGACTTTTCTGAAAAACAATCTTAACTTATTCTGGTGTGACACCAATATGTAGTAAAAGTTTCGATTCGATTGATTGTTTTTCCTGACCTGTATGCCGCGTACAAAATTACACACACACACACAAAAAACATAAAAACCAAGCCCAAAATGTTTCGGTATATGGAATGAAAATCTTCGCTACGCTCATCTGAAAAAT
>OU015473.1:9397727-9417727 GCA_907164805.1 Brachyptera putata | reverse complement strand
ATACTGTCATCATCATTGCCACGCTGAGACAGATACTTTTTTGAAATTTTGAAAACTCAAGCTCCCACGTTAAGGCACCGTTTAGAAACTGATAGGATATTGAATAATCAATGCTTAACGCATCGACTTGTTATAACCCTTGATTACATAGGCCTATGTCATTTTCGCAATAATTAACCAATAATTAACTGATTAATACTTGACTATGAATCCGTTAATCCAGCTATCAGCAGAATGCAAAATGTATCTATATGCCACATATGTTGCCAATTTAAATCGAAACTAAAAATAGGATCACCAAAAAATGGACATGTCATAGTTTTCAATATAATATCACACCATGGATTTAGTGGATCGGCTATAAAAAACGTCGTGATCGACATAATGGTCTCATATATAACTATATATATAAAACTCATATATACCATGTATAACTCATCATATATAAATGATGTTTTTCTAATACTCTCTAAGTCATTGTTAATTTGTATCATAATTTTAACTATTATTATCATTATTATAACTACTTATTATTAACTGAATGTTTGAGTGGAAGACCACTTTTAATAGTGGACCCCGCCTACTTTGTGCAATCGTTGTATATCTATTATCATATTATATCATACTATATTATATATTATATCATACTATATTATATATTATATCATACAAAAATTGACCAAATAAAGACTCACATTACACTACATTACATTACATTACCCCTGCCTCAGAACTTTCAATTTCGTTCTTCGTACATATACCAACCACTCTCGCCTTCTCAGATAATTATTTACTTAAACTATAAGAATCACATTATCCTTGATGCGTTAAATTATCCCTCTTCCTGAATGCCAGTCTACTCACTCAACTCGTGTATTCTAAAACCAAATGTTTACCTTGATATTCCCGAAGAGATTACAGCGAGGTCGTACCGTTTCCGACAATCATTTAGCATTGTTGATAAGGGGTTTTGAGACGCAACCAAGCTAGCATACACGTACATGCGCCTGCCTAACTTGCGGGCGCTATTTGTTTTACAAATACCTACTTGAGACTTTGTTGACTATGTGAATTATAAATGTGCGTTGAGTGAGTGGGAGAGAGTGAGAAAGTAAGAGAGAGAGAGAGAGAGAGAGAGAGAGAGAGAGAGAGAGAGAGAGAGAGAGAGAGAGAGGAGATGAGAGTGAGCAAGTCTAAAACTTTGATAGTATAATACTGCCCTATACCTAAAGAAGCATTTCTGAATCGAATGAATGTGTTGGACTGCATTTACCGACTGGAGCCAGTGGAATATGTCACCCACCGCTCCATAGAAATACCCACGGCCAACTTTTTGTTCTATGTTCTATTTGTTATATGTTGTTCTAGTCGTCAAGGTATGTCGAAGTTGCTTGCCTGTATGACATAAAACCTCTGAACATGTACTACACTCTGGTTGTATGTTAACCACGGTAAACTTTCTCTCCTTCTCTCCATCTCTCTATCTCTCTATCTCTCTCTCTCTCTCTCTCGCTCTCTCTCTCTCTCTCTCTCGCTCTCTCTCTCTCTCTCTCTCTCTCTCTCTCTCTATCGCTCTCTCATAGCTGCATACGCACATTCTCTTCGGCTACAGATTCGATCGTTTCGAATTCGCATACAGTTCGTCTAACTAATTAGTTCTAATCCGAATCCCCTATCTCCACACTAGTAGTCTATCTCACTTTCTCCTTTTCTCTCCTCTCTTTCCCTTTCAACTGTCTCCATCTCTCACTTTGTCACTCTCTTCATCCTCTATCTCACAGGTACTCATCATGTCTTTCTCAGTTTCTCCCTTTCTCCATCTTTTCTTTCATATCTTTCTCTCTCTCTCTCTGTCTCTCATTCTCTCTCTCTCTCATCATCTCTCTCTAAGACCGGTAATTAATTATCTTTTATTTCTAAGTTTCTCCCTTTCTCTTTTTTCTTTCCCTCTATACTATCTCCAACAATCTCTCTCTCTAAAAATCCCTGTTTTTTTCATCTTCTCCTCACTCTGTCCTAGCTTTCACCTGTCACTCTCTGTCACTCTCTATCTGTTCAACTGTCTCTCTCTCTCACACACGCACACACACGCAATAGTCACGTGATGATTAATGTATGTAAGCCTCACACCGATCTGACGTCACAGCTGTTAGCTTGTGACGTCACCACATTGTGCGTTCTGTCACTGAGATTACCATTGTGGAGAGACAGCTAACTAAATCAACCATTCCACTTATCATACGCGTTAATGGTATATAGAACAAGGTGAGTATTTTTATTTGATTTTATTATTTTAATTATTGTTTTTTTTTTTTTTTTTGAGAAATTGAAATGCTGAGAGACCCAATTGCTTGTAAATCGCAAAAATCACTTGAAAATTGACCACATATCCCTTCCCCTGAGAAGGAAGCGGTCATGGCCAACTTATTGTAGCAACTACAGAGCTAGGGAAACCACGAAAAAACCAGTAGAGATGGTCGCCGGTGGGGATCGAACCGGGCTCGAAATTCCCTTCACCTGATAACATGAAGCGAGCGCGTTAACCACTGCGCTATCCTGCTCCTGTCGTTAGCACAAATCAGTGATTAATTATAAATATCTCCTTAACTCAATTTAAGAAAACCTCAAATCCCTCATCCTTCCTGAATTAACCACCCTCAACTTTACATCCCTTGTAAACATCGAGCGTCGACATTTGCCAGTCCGATCGACCGTCTACTCTATTCATTAACAGCGTCGGTTGGAGGTGTCGACCTGTCAACAGGGCGGCGTCTACCAGCATTGTCGGCCGCAACAGCAATCATGTTGTAACCTCCCACCCCCCTAAAACACCCCCTGCCCCTCACTACCCACCCCCTGACCGTATACCGCAAACACTAGACAACGTGCGTACTCTCTTCATGTATGGAACGAAGTATATAGACATGTGAACTATTGACATACGCCGCACCCTGCTGGTGAAGGCATCTAACTTTGAAAAAATTTAAATTTTATAGAACTGAAGAGTCCGATACCACAGACTGCGATGTCTGTGACCATAATTTTTCGCTACAGATAAAAGTATTTCAGTTTCCAAAAGTCCGGAACACATTGAAAGTAGAAACAGTTTGTGTGATATATCCGAACATTACCAACATTGGTATTGAGAGTAAATCAAACACACGAATGTTTATATCTTCCACTTTGAACTAAGTCTCTTAGGCGATGTTCACTTCTTTTCATAACAGCGGGTGTGAAGTTTATCATTAAACAATAAGGAAAAACAAACAAATATAATTGAAATAGCCTAAACTAATTCAATCTAAATTTAAACTAATCCAAAACCTAGGTCCGGACCGACGAATAGTTACTTCGCACTTCATGTCACCTTAGTTTCTACTCACCTTGACCTTCCATCTACTTGTCTGCATGAACTTTTGTTTTACGCAGTTGTCAAACAAAAACTGTAAACCTGCCTTAAGTGAACTCTGTGACGTAGTGAGGTGCGTGCATGCATGCGAGACCATGCGTGCGAATGCGTATTAAAAGTGCGTGTACCAGCTAAACTATAGTAACAAAGTACCGACTTACGAAGCAGTTATTGGATTATTAACACTAGGTGTGCTATTCTAAGTGAGACGGGGGAGGGAGTTTGTTTATTTTGTTCATCCCTCCATTATCTTGGATATATACTGAGATCGTTGGATCAGTCTCTAGTGTATAACTACCCCACCAACAGCTAGGTTATACGGGGTACGAATAAGCGGGTGATAATGAAATGATGAAGTAATGATACGCGAAAGAACGTTTACGAAATCCCATGACTTATGCGAGACTTGAACCCACGCCCGACCTAACTTCACAGTTCCTAACGCAGTGTGATAGTTGACTTACCCACGGGGGCGACTGGGTCCAATATATTAAATGGTCAATATATGAATTAAACTATATTATACATCTGATCGTATTAGTACAATACATATTGACTTAGCTCAAATTGATTACCTTCTATATATCCCTTATTCAGTATAAATTCTATAATACTTGACGGTCTCGATCGACCGTCTCTTCTATTATTTAACACTAACGGTCACGAGTTTCTAGACGTCAATACGCCTCGAAAGATATACATGCCTATGCTAGCTAGATGTTCTTGTAGGCAGCTGATGAATAATAAACTCGATAAATTATGTATTATGTACTCTCAGTTGGTCAAATTGTTCAAATATTAGTACTCCATTATGCCAGTTTTGTTTGTCGTACGGGCTGTTTCCATGAATTCAAATAGTTGACTCAAATTAAGATTTTATTTCCTTTGTACTAAGGTTTGTTAACTGGATAACTGAACAAGCATTAAAATCTGTCAGTTCGATTGGAAGTTTTGATAGGTGATAGATGAGAAAAATGGTCGAATAAATAGTACATTGAACCGTAATTGTATACAGTCTGGTGTGGGTTCGAGTCCCGCATCGGTCTTTGTACTCATCAATCATATATAATTGGTACATTAGTACCCTTAGAGGAAATTACAACCGTGAAACTAGATTTTAACGGATAATGAAGATATTTAGTTTCCCAATTTTAGAGAGAACTAGAAATTATTATCTCAATTTCAGAAATTATAATCAATGTTTTTGTCCTCTAGAGACCATGAGTCGTGACGTAGGCATTATCGATCCTGTATACAGAAATGAACAGAATCGGGTGATGTCTACGTCACGACTCAGACAAAAATGGGATCCCAGAGGATGAATAAATGATTCTAAAACTTCTGAAATTGATATGATAATTTATAGTTTTCTCAAAAATTAGGGAAATAGGCCTACATATCGTCATTATTCGTTAAAATCAAGTTTCAGTGTTTTGATGTCCTTTAATTAACTGACTGTTAGTATAGTCGTTATGCAAACAATAATTATCATGAACCATACATTTCAACCCTCTTTTTTCCTGGTATTGATAAAAAACAAAATGATTTAAACATTCCAGTGAATTCGAAAAAAATACGCATTCAATAACCACGGCTAGGACTTATATATCGACTTTATCCCTATATTTCCACAGGAAAAAACTCTCTCTTCTTTCTTCCTTCTTTTCCCTATTGGATGTCAACAGTGGTTAAGCTTGCCTTTGGGCACACAGATTCATCGATGGGCGGCGGTGGAATATTAAATTTGAAAGAATTCGAACGCGAATAGAATATGTGAGCGGCTGTGGGAGTCAAGAATGAATATTTGTGAAGAGAAAACACGTTGTTCGGTATCGATTATCGATAGTTATCGATTATTCATGTCTGGTCGAACACATCGAGTTCGATTCGAAACCGGAAATTAGAAAAAACAAAGGGAAACGAGATTTTTGGGTAGTGTAATCTTTTGAGGAGATAATTGTGGATATGTATGTGAAAATGTGTTTTTTCGAGTGGGGAAAAAATCGTTTGTACTATTTTGGATTACAGTGTATTCTCATCATTTAACAATCAGCATTCAATAATTTGTAACAATCATTTATTGTTGACTCGATGTTGGTAAAAATTATAATTTATGATTTATGTGATTTTTCCAAAATTGTTCATTATATAGGGAGGGCGCTATACATCCTCAAATATATCACTAAAATGCCATAAATATGTTGATAATGAATATAATAATAAAATATTGATGAATATATTGAAGAAAATATATGGATATGCCATATTGAATATGTTATAAAACTGAATCAAGCATTCAAATTTTTTTCATTTTTTGTATAACATCGAAACTTGATACAAAGTCATTGTTCACCAAAAACTAAATAACTAAATCAATCATGTTATGTAAAACAATATCAAATCCCCTATCTCCCTAAAGCATTGCTTATAGCACTAATACTATCACTGTAACCATAGCAGCGTGGTTGTTTAGTACCGTGATTATCACTGTCCAATCAGGACTACGTATTCAGAAATGAACAAGAATTCCACTGATTACCAGTGATAACAAGCTGGGTATTTCAAAGTGGGATTTATATATGTCAACGGGATTCGAACCAAATGCTTTTTATCGGTTTCAATAGGAACATGAGTGTGGAACTTACTGATCTGGTTTAAAGCCAACATCATTTGTTATATATATATATATATATATATATATATATATATATATATATATATATATATATATATATATATATATATATATATATATATATATATATATATATATTCATTTATATGCCTATATCTCTTCATAATGAATTGAAGTTGAAAATTAAACACTATTCGCACCACTTTCAATATAATTCGCTTCTTCAGTTGGGACATAATTCGAAATGCTCAAAAATATTTCTGTTTACGCGGAACTCAGTGAACAAATTATAAGGATTCACAGTATTAATTAAAATTATTTTTATTTAATTTTTCTCCCTATATACAAGATAAAACTTGTTCAAAATGTGAAGCCCCGATATATAAATGAGTACTACCATTGTTCAGTAAAAAATAATTAATTTCCCTACACCAACCCCCTGCAGACATCGTAGATATTACACTATCAATTATTCTCTACGAATGTTTTGTTTTTGTTACGTTCAAAATAAAAAAACAATAACTAAATGCCATAGGAAACCAATTTTAATTAGTTCCGTTATAACTAGACTTCACACAGTGAAGTCGACGGATCGAGACTCCGAACCGTTATGTTTTCATCCATATAAAAAACGGTCAATCGGTAAATTCGAAATAATTGTCAAATGAAATAATCATCAGAACCTGTGTCATTCTTATAAACGACATCGCTGTATGCAATTAAAATTGTATGTACCGTTTTATTACCAACTCTATTTAACCGAATAGCGATTCCATTGTTCTCTCTCTCTCTCTCACCCCCCCCCCCCCCCCCCCCCCCCCCCCCCCCCCCCACCCCCCCCCCCCCCCCACTCCACCCCCCCCCCCCCCCCCCACCCCCCCCCCCCTCCCTCGCCCCCCCCCCCCCCCCCCCCACCCCCCCCCCCCCCCCGCCCCACCCCCCCCCCCCCCCCCCCCCCCCCCCCCCCCCCCCCCCCACACCCCCCCCCCCCCCCCCCCCCCCCCTCCCCCCCCCCCCCCCCCCCCACCAACCCCCCCCCCCCCACCCCCCCCCCCCCCCCCCCCCCCCCCCCCCCCCCCCCCAACCCCCCCCCCCCCCCCCCCCCCCCCCTCTCCACCCCCCCCCCCCCCCCCCCCCCCCCCCCCCCCCTCCCCCCCCCCCCCCCCCCCCCCCCCCCCCCACCCCCCACCCCCCCCCCCCCCCCCCCCCCCCCCCCCCCACCCCCCCCCCCCCCCCCCCCCACCCCCCCCCCCCCCTCCCACCCCCCACCCCCCCCCCCCCCCCCCCTCCCACCCTTCCCGCTGGTTAGCACATCTGCGTTCAATTGTTTTCAGTCCTCGTCTTTTGTTGTCGAGAGACGCGAGTTCGATGCCAGTCCCAGACATGTGAAAGACTAATTAGCTGCATGGCGTCTTTTGTTCGTTACATTCTAACAAAAGCGCGGGAATTTAGTCACGTGACCACGCCTCTTTTGGCGCCATTTGTGACGGAACTCGAGGGGATTCCCGGCGCTGATAAATATGGATTATATCATTGTTAGGAGTTGTTTTGTATTTGTATTCTTGTTTTTTTCAGTCAAGGTGGTAATTATAAATTCGCAGTAACTCCCTCTTGAGACGATTCGATTATTTTGTGTATTGTTTCGATTTGGTTTGTTTTTGTATTGTTGTTTTTTTTATTTGTGAAGGTTGTAATTATAAACTCGGAGTTTTCCTCTCTTGACATGATTTGGTTATTTTGTGTATTGTCTCGATTCAATTGAAGTTTGTAACTTATGTCATTTTGAATTTATATGATTTTTGGCTGCGAGAGATTTTGTTTTTTTAGTTGTGTTTACATTTTCAAAACTTTCTCTCTCGTGAGATGATGAGATGATTTGGTTATTCTGTGTATTTTTTCGACTGAATTGAGTTTTATTTTCAATTCGTATGATTTTTTACTGTGAAGGTTTGACGTTTTCCAATTGCTCAAAGTGCATATATTTTCAAAACTAGCCCTCTCTTGCGACTATTCGGTTATTTCATGTACTGTTCCGATCAATCGAATTCTCCGAAGCTTGTGATTATGTTGTGTTGAATCCACCAGAATTCTGACAGTGAGAGTTTCGAATTTTTTTAATTCTTCAAATGTCTTAATTTTGTGAATGTTTTCAAAGTTTTCCTCTATTTAGATAATTCAGTTATATTGTACATTGTTCCGACTAATTGAAGCTCGTGATTAGGTTTTATTGATAAGTATTTTTGACTGTAAGAGCTAGTTGACACGAGGGTTTCACGACCCCCAAATAACCTAGTTATTGGTGACGTATTTGAGTGAACAACAATTATACAGTATCAATAACAAAGTTTGTGTTATAAGTAAAAATAGATTAATGAACAAAAACAACAATCACCGATCGGAGTGACATGGTCGTATTAAAAGAGGCTGCCACAGCTTGGTCTATGTGGAAAGTGTCGGTCCGCCATTTTGTTTTCTTTGTATTTTGGGTTTAACGACGCACTGTGATGATAACGAAGATCTATTGGCGTCGGATGAATGATGAGATGATGGAACGATGAGATGAAGGGAGGTGATGTAAAGGATGGTGGGAAGGAAGCAGTCGTGGCCAATATTGTGGGAACCATCTCAGCATTAGCCTAGACTACAGAAGAAAACCAAAAAAAAAACAATAAAGATGGTCTGCGGCCGGGATCGAACCGGGTTCGAAATTTCCCTCGTCTCCCGTATCACATGAAGTGAACGCGTGAACCACTGCGCTAAATGTGCAGGACTGCCATTTCTCCTATCAAAGTGTGTTAACTACCAACCAACTAAAGCTTATAGTCTTAGGCCGAGGGTCGAACCAAGGATCCCCAACTACCCACCAAACTGCATGCGGGATCGAGAGATCTATTCACTTGCACAACTGTAGACGGGACGGAACTACCAATCGATAGTGGTCACGAATAGAGGAAACGGTCGATCGGCGCCACCAACAAGACGCGTAAGACGCGGTGTAGTAACTGTAAAACTTACCACATCATTTATACCTGGGGGTCAATGGGGGGCGGCACCCCTTGGGGGAAATGGGGGGAGGTAGTATAACCATGTGAAATATAGCTCGAGTTTTGTGGGTGGTGAAAGTGATAGGGGTGGGTAGAGTCATAAGACGGATTCTGATTTGAAATTTCAGTGTCAAGACGGTTCAAACTGCAAAAGTTACAATCAAACAATATCAAACATATTATATATATATATATATATATATATATATATATATATATATATATATATATATACATATACATTATATTTATATGTAGGTATGCCCATGCCTATATATATATATATATATATACATTATATTTATACGTAGGTATGCCCATGCCTATATATATATATATATATATATATATATATTTCAAAAATACTCATTAGACTCATTAGAATAACATGGCGGAAAAAAATGAAATGTTTTTATTTTCCAAAGAAATGAAATTTCACGTGAAGTTGTATTACATTTTAATATACATTTCTAAAATTTGCAGCTTGATCGGATCAGCCATTTTGAAGAAAAACCATAAAATGTGCTAAATTGGTACCACTCGAAGCAGTTTTTACCCATTTTCACCCATACTATCACTATCCACTCGTCTAACAACGCATACATGGCGTTTCCCTAGTAGTAAGTATCTCCAACAATTATTTCCGTATCTCCTAAAACAACAACCCATATGTCACACATCATGTCATTGTGTCATGAATTTCACATATCACATAATAATGATAATAATAAAATGACAGAACCACTCTCTATATATACGTATCACATTATTACACATGTACTATTTGATCAGTCAAGCTCCGGCGTATGATTGATGTGTGACCATCACATATTCAATCACATAACTAATTACTCGATCAAAGTGCATCATGACACTCTTACAAAGTCCTGTCTCCCTGGTACTGATAATCAGTTCAAACAGACACATATGTGAGGCCAAATGAGCTGAACTGGACTGACTGGTAATCGGTTTATGTATTTATGTATTTATGTTTGGTTATACGCTTTGTCAGTCTTTGAGTTGTGTATATTGACAAGGGGATTTTGAAATGATTACTACCACCCTTGGTTTTCATTTTTGTTTCATTTGTCTGAATACATGATTGCTTGCTGTTTTGGGGGAGTAACTTTGTAAAGTAACGCGTTACTATATGAATTATTTGTATGCCGATGAATGAAATTGATATCTATCTATCTATAAGAACTTGGGGGAAAACTCACCCCCTAAAAAAAAAATTTTTCTCATAGGTTTTCACTACGATGCATTTTCTGTTATTGTGGAAATAATGTAAGAAATCACTCATAAATTACTAATGAAACAAGACGGTTCTACATATTCCAAATGAATTATTGTCTTAAAAATATTGAGATACTATAAAGTTGTCTAATTATTGTTCTATTGCTAAATTCTGTTGTAAAGTAATGTTCTGTAATATCATATAATTCACTGTACACAAAAATGAATAAAGTATCATTAAAATAATAGCGAAAACAGCTTCAACATTACAAAATATAAAATATTATTCATGTATTTCACTTTCAGTATTAAACCAATTAGAATCTGAACAATTTTTCGGCATATTTTCTTCAATTAAACATTTCTCTAATTTACATTCAAATTGAATTGTCTATAATAACGCAATACCAATGCTTCTCAAGGAAAGTTGTATAATTCCTCTAATCAGATTATGAAAACTAAAATCCTATTAAATTTCCAGAATAAAAATTCCATTTTTAAAACATTTGTTAAAAACGATAAAATCCGATTGCAATTGCTTTGTACAATCAAGAATTCAAATCTCTCTCTCAGACACACAAGTTCCAAGTCGTAACTTATCAAAGGTTTTTAATCTTGGTGCTTTTGGTTTTCTGTTGAAATACAAGATATTAACGTAATCAGAGAACGTAACTAATTAACGTGAATCCCTTGCGTCAAAGTTGAACAGATTTTACGGAGCGCGAGAAATACATCCGACGCACGGAAATCTAATAATACTGTGTAAGAATCATCACCAAAGATGTCGAAAAGATGGGAAATATACAAATTAGAAGATGTCTGAAATTATATATACGGGATTTTATTAAAGGATATAACAAACCCTTAAGCTAGAATACTGAATAATGACGATATTTATTTGTCTACTTTTAGAGAAAACTATGAATCATTATTTCAATTTCAGTGATTATTATAAAATTTGTGTCCTTCAGAGACCAAGGATCATGACCGTATGTATCACCAATTCTGTAAAGAAACATAATCAGAATCGCCACCCTCGGTAGCTCAGTCAGCTGAGACACCGCTTCAGAACATGGGGCGGGGATTCGAGTCCTGCATAAGGCATGTGTTATTGTAAACGTCATCACACTCACCATCATTCCATAGTTTTTTAATCATCTGCTCATTCGTACCCCGTATAACCTAGCTGTTGGTGGGGTCATTAAGCAAAATAATGAGATAATGATTTTGTAAAAAAAAAATGAAATAAAGCAATTATTATTATTATTATTATTATAACAATAATCAATCAAACCATCGAAAGGATGGAAAATATATACAAATCAGAAAATGTCTGAAATTCTATATTTTATTAAAGGGCATCACAAACCCATAAACTAGAATTTACTGAATAATGACGATATTTATTTGTCTACTTTTAGAGAAAACTATGAATCATTATTTCAATTTCAGTGATTATTATAAAATTTGTGTCCTTCAGTCCCGCATAAGGCATGGGTTTTTGTAAACGTCTTTACACTCACCATCATTTCATAGTTTCATAATCACCTGCTCATTCGTACCCCCGTATAACCTAGCTGTTGGTGGGGTCGTTCAGCAAACAATAACTAATCAAACCATCGAAAAGATGGGAAATATACAAATTAGAAGATGTCTGAAATTATATATACGGGATTTTATTAAAGGATATAACAAACCCTAAACTAGAATATACTGAATAGTGACTATATTTATTCACTTAATTTTAGAGAAAACTAAAATCATCATCTCAATTCCAATAATTATTAAACAATTTTGTGTCCTTCAGAGACCAAGGATAATGACCGTATGTATCACCAATTCTGTGAAGAAACATAATCAGAATCGCCACCCTCGGTAGCTCAGTCATCTGAGACACCGCTTCAGAACATGGGGCGGGGATTCAAGTCCCACAAAAGACATGGTTTTTGTAAACGTCTTTACACTCACCATCATTTCATAGTTTCATAATCACCTGCTCATTCGTACCCCCGTATAACCTAGCTGTTGGTGGGGTCGTTCAGCAAACAATAACTAATCAAACCATCGAAAAGATGGTCTTCAGAGATCTTCAGAGACCATAGATTCATGACGTAGGTATTACCAATTCCGTAAAAAAACATAATCAGAATCGCCGTGGTAGCTCAGTCAACTGAGCCAACGCTTCAGAAACTGAAGTCACCGTTGGGCGTGGGTTCGAGTCCCGCATAGAGCATGGGTTTTCGTAAACGTCATCTCACTTATCGTCACTTCATAGATTCATAATCATCTGCTCATTCGTACCCCCGTATAACCTAGCTGTTGGTGGGGTCGTTGAGCAAACAATGATCAATCAATCAGAAAGTTGTGACGTGTGACAGGGGAGCGGGGTGGGATTTATTAAAACAATAATAAGTACGAAATAAAAGGTAGGGTATGGGCGCTAATCAGTTCAGGAATAAGGGAACTAATCAGCCTAAAATTATAAAGAGGACAAACATATATATTAAACAGTTTAGATTATCATAAATTATAATTATTATAATCCGAGACTTATACTACAGCTTCGGTACTATATTTCTGTTTGTCCCTCAGAATTATAGTCTGTTACTAACTTTTTTCTCAAACAAGTTATAATATAATTCCCCCAGTCCAAGTGCTTACCAAATTATTAATGATTATTATAACAATACCTGTTGAAGTTTTGTAGGCCCACACTCGCACACATCGCCGCCCTCGTTGGCTCAGTCAGCTAAGGCACGCTTCAGAAACTGAAGTCACCGTTGGGCGTGGGTCCAAATCCCGCATAAGGCATGGGTATTTGTGAACGTCCTTTCACTTATAATCACTTTATAATTACATAATCACCATCTCATTCATACCCCCGTATAACCTAGCTGTTGGTGGGGTCGTTAAGCAAACAATAATCAATAATCACACTCGCACACGTTTTTATACATCACTTCCAAACCAATGTACTTATAAAACAATCTTCTTTCACACGCACTGTATAGACAAAACCACCCCTGACCGCGTGGTCGCTAAACTGCCTCTGTCATGACCTTCACTTAGCTACCCCCGACACTCGCGTTCCCTCGCTAGACTGATAAACTCGCTCAACTGGGTGCATTCAAAATAAAACCATTCTCTCTTGCACAGACTTGAAATAAAATATACATAATCTGGGGCCCATATCAACTGAACGAAATATGAGAAAATTAGACTATTACAAAGTATTGTCGACATCACTAGTTGGAAAAAACGGGTCGTAGAGGACAAATAAAAAAAAAACAATTTCTGAAACTGATAGTATTTCTTGTTTTCTCTGAATTTAGGGAACTGTAATATATTTTCATTCCCGTTAAAATCTATAGTTTTAGGTTTGGGATGTTCATTACATTACATTCCTGTGTATAGGTCTACAGAAGTACATATTAAATCTAATTGCATTATCAAGCATAACAGTATTAAGATATGACATTTCAATGGGTCTAACCCTATAATTGATGTATAATATATAATATATATATATATATATATATATATATATATATATATATATATATCCACTAGAGATGAAGGACGGAGACACCCGTGCGCTAATACTTTGTCACAGGGAGGACGGTCGTTCGAAACTTTATTATTCCATGGATACAAGTATACAAAACATAAACGCAACCCAATAATTGCGAGCACTTAAGCTTTCAACGCGTTAATGTTTACATACCAAACGTTAATACGTTTAAAGACAGTTTATATTTCACATTAGACAACTCTCCCGTTGTTGTAACTACGTTGGATACGTTCTAGCAGTGAATAGTAGATTATATAGATAAAGGAGATATTATAGATAATATTAATAATGTAGATACATTGGTGTTACCGGTGCATGCAGTATAGTGGTTATTGGGGTGCGTGCACGGTGCGTGCACGGTGCTTACACAAATCGAGAAATTTAAATTTACCATTTTTTCTACTTTCAAAAACCCGTGTATTGGGATGAATAGTTCACATGTCCAAGATAATTTTATATTCTTCAATTATAATGACATTTTATTTTTGTGAATTCAATCAGTTTTGAGACGATACGTCAATGAATTCCATCCCATTTTTATTCACCGACGTATTATCTTGAAACTGATTGAATTCACTGAAATTTAAAGTCATTATAATTGAAGAGCATGAAATTATCTTGAAGATGTGAACTTTTCATCCAGTCACACTGGTTTTTGAACATAGAAAACTATTAGTGAAGGTGAATTTCTCTATTTTAATAAGCACCGTGCATGCACCCCCTCAAATCAAAATTATCTCTCCTTTTGGTTGGTTGGTTCACCCTTGCACTGTACCATCCGAACGATCCTACCTCATCATCCATAGCTTCAATTGGGAAACAGAGTTTCTGACGAGATTTACATATTAGTTAGACGAGCTTTAGCGAGGATTCGATTTGACATACTGAAAAAAATTGGTGTTAGTTTTTATGTTTTTTTTTTTTTCATGTTTTTTTGTCGGTTCTCCACAGGTCAAACGGCTATAGCTATCAACTTCAAACTTTTTTTCAATACGGTTCCTCATCTAACTTGGATCTGTATAGTTTTGTGGCATTATCGAGTGATAAGGTTTTCTTTTATGAATTTTAGAAATTTCAAAAATACCCGCTAGAATAACATGACGGAAAAAAAAGAAAATATTTTTATTTTCCAAAAAGATGAAATTTTGCGTGAATTTGAATTACATTTTGATACACATTTCTAAAAATATTCAGCTTGATCGGGTCAGCCATTTTGAAGAAAAAACATAAAATGTGCCAAATCGGTACCACTCGAAGCAGTTTTTACCCATTTTTACCCATACTATTAGGCCTACTATTCGCTCGTCTAACAACGCATGGCGTTTTCCTAGTAAAATAAAATTCCCATTGCAATGTGCTCTATTACATATGTTCCAATAGATGTTTAGATCCAAATATAACATGTGTTCCACACATGTACACATATAACTGCTGGCATATCGCATTATACAATGAGCCATACAGTTTAGCATTCAGAAGATAAATTGCTGTACACATTTTCATGCGTATAGTTTGTAGTTTATATTCCGTTTTACACGCTCTTTGCTCGCCGTTTTGGGGTGGGGGGGAGAGGGAAATGGGGGAAAGAGGGACGGTTTGCATTGATTTATTACGCTTAAATGTTTTATATTAAAGAAAATGAAAATAATACCATTTCTACTCTAACCGAATCAACGTGGAACATGTAAATCAGTAGTGGAAAATACGCAAACAAAAAGATATATGTGTTTTTTTGAGGGAATTTTGTTTAATGGTTATGTTTTATTCCATATCACTGGGCTCAGGGCGAATGGGAAAAGGATTTGTATGTTTTAATTTGTTCCGAGGGATTTAGTTTCAATTATTCTGACTTAAATAACATAAGCCATGTATTCAGAAACGATCAATTTGGTAAATGACGTGCGAACCATATGAATATATTTATTTAAAATTGTTCAAATTAATGGTAATTTCCTGGATTTATATTCGAAAGGATTTGTTATAGTTTCTCTTCAAGTTTTTGTTCACACTGACCAGTTTGTGTAATGGAATAATAAAATGTATAATTTCTATTCTTGTAAAGTAACATTAATCGATCGAATATTGTGATTTGAGATATCATTAAATGCTGCACTAGACTCTGGTTGTCAAATTCCTGAAGAGAAATTAAAAAAGCATTAATTGAAAACCATATTGCTGCACAATTTTGAAATTTTGATCATTTAAACTAGATCGCGAGTCATCCAAGTGATCAATGTTCAATAAATGTAAGTATAAACATTATTATGTCAAGAGTTTTGAGTAACTCAAGAAAATAATGTGAATTCAATTCAATAATTCAATCAATACATCAATCAAATATCATGAGCAGTTGACGGGGTAGTATACGTAACATAGATAATATATATGTATATATATATATATATATATATATATACATAGATGACCCAAATTGAACCTAAATATATTTTGGAAAGTTTCTTGTTTTTCAGAGCTGCAAGTAGCTAAACCGTAATTCAGGACACTGTAGTTTTATTCCAATCATGATTGACCATCCTGACAGAGGTTTTACCGTGGTTTTCCTCAGACGTTACAGTGAATAATTAGATATAGTTAATTGGTTTAAAGACAGGGCCGTCTCCTTTCCACTATCTCAAAAACCTAATAGAATAACTATCCCATCATATCATTTGTCAATCACCAACGCCAATAGATATTAACCATGTGAGTCGTTGAAGTCAATACGAATGAAATTATATTTGAAAAATAAATGAATATAAATTCACTTACGTCTTTACACAAAGATAAATTACTATTGTATAATTTTTTAATTTGTGTATCCTAACACGGTGACAACTAAAAGCCCACATAAAAGTATCTCATATGTAAAGTGAAAGCGTGAAAGAGATTGGAAGGGAGAGAGAGAGAGAGAGGGGGAAATGAGAGAGAGAGTTAGGGTTAAATCTAATAATAGAATAAATCCTGGACATACGGCTTACATTTAAATGGGATAAAACCTCCGTAACGTGCAGTCAGGGGTGGTCTTTAGACCTCTACATTGTCCACATTAAAGTTTCAACATGTCCGTTCCGAGTTCAGTGTTAAAAATAACGATTCACCGTTTCGAGTCGTCTAATTTTGATTGTTTGTCTGGTGAAGGTTTGAACGCCTGTTTCGGATCACGGTTTAACATTGACCGATTAGATGTTTCGGTCTGGCATTATTGAAGGGTATATTCTTGTGATGAGTATCAGGGTTACTCTTGTTGTAATAGAGAAATGTTTTTTTTTATGAATAAAATAATGGAAAATGGAAAGTGGAATTTAGATACGTAATTAAGTTTTTGGACGTGTGATTGTTCTATATATTTTCTAATAACATTGAAAACTTGATACAAAATCATTGTTCCCCAATTAGGGCCAAGAATAAAAGTAGGATCGTTTGGACGGGGCACCAAAAGGGCGATCTTACGCCCCCTTTTATTATTATTTCAAATTAGAAGCAATGGATTCTGACAGCAGGTCTACGCTGTCTGTGACCACACTTCTTTTCCGCAGATAAAAGTCTTCAGTTGCCGAAAGTCCGGAACACATAAGTATAAACCGTTTTTGTGATATATCCGGACACTACCAACATTGATATTAGGAATAATCCAAACACACGAATGTTGATATCGTTCACTTAATACTAAGTCTCTTAGACAATGTTCACTTCTTCCAATGACAGCAGGTGCAAAGTTCATCATTATACAGGGATTGTTCTAAGAACGGGTGGTAATGATTACTCTCATAAAAGTACAATCAAACATCCATTGTGTTTTTACAACTCTAAATTGATATAATTTGGTGGTTTATCAAACATAAGTACACAGGATTTTACATATAACATAATTCGATGAGCGTTAGCGAAGAGTTTCCATCCCACTCTTACGGAGCTTTGTCTGTGTGTGTGTTTTTTTTTCCCTTATTTGTGCGTACTGCACAGGTCGCAGGGTTTGACCGATTGACATGAAACTTTTTTTTATACGCAAACTCATCCAACTTAGAACTGTATAGTTTCGGGGTCAAATCGGTCGGACCATTTTTGAGAGACATAATTTCAAAGTTTCTAAAAACCCCATAAGATTAGGCTGGGCGGAAAGAATTGAAAAATGAAATCTCTCCAATATAATTCAAATTTTCCTCAAATGTGAACACAGACATAATACACATTATTACAAATTGACGTGTAATTCGGACCAGCCGTTTCGATGAAAATAATTCAATACATGATTTTCATTTATAGAAAAGATAGAAATATTAGTGGAAAAATATTGCATTGTTAAATTCACGGCTTCCCAGATCCATTGGCAACGTATAAAGTTCATTTTATATGATCAAGGTGTATAGAGTTTCGCTCATCTTACAACGCACATCCCGCGTTTGCCTAGTATTAGTAGTATAACCCCATTAACAACCTCAATTCTCTCAAAAAAAAAACGAATATTATAATCAAAGTTCACATGGTGATTATTCTACAGTTAATAATTCATGCTGCCCTGGTCTAGGAATAAACCACTGGTCCAATGCAGTGTAATTTGGCGATCAGCCATTTTCTTACACATAATAGATTTCTGTTACCGCGAATTGTGCACACCATTTTATAATCTGTTTTAGTTTTGTTATTAATAGTCTACGGTTTTATGGTTTTCACAGTGATGAATGGATACAAATCATGGCGACAACATTATTGGAACCCCAGACTATAGAATATATAGATCAGGGACGTTGTTAGGGGGTCCAAGGTGGGGTGCGCGCCCCACCAATAATGTATCCCTCTATAATATATATATATATATATATATATATTGACCTACGAATGAATACACAATAGAGTATTTTCCTGGGAGAAATCGCGAAAATAGTTTCGGAAATGTCCATAATTATTAAAATATATGTATTTTTTCTTTCAATAACATCGAAACTTGATTAAAAATCATTGTTCCCCAACATTCTATATCATAGAAAAAAAGAAAAAATATTACTTCAGGAATGTCCATAATGGTTCAATTATTAGACTCCGAAACTGCTTGTTGATCGTAAAATCACTCGAAAGTGACCATATTTCGAAAAATTCCTGCAGGGCATTACTGAAGGGAATCACAGAATAATTTTGAAAATGTACCAAAAACTGCTTCTTTGCTAAACAAATTGTTAAGACGTACCGTGGTATAGATCCAATATAGGCGATTATTCAGTAGTAAAATTATCAGGACAAGTTTGAGGGTATTTTTTTTTTATCAATATCGAAAAATGATCACTGTTCTTATTTATAAGTTTTCATTAAAAATATCTGTCGACAATGCAGTTGTCAGTTGGACACAGTATAACAAGTAACATAAGATCAATTATGAGAAATTTAAACATCGTCATAATGATAATAATATTATCGTAAACTAAAATTATCGAAATTCTTATGAATGATTACAGAATTGATAACTATATTTTCTAAATAATTCATACACTATATGAAAAAATAATATAAAACACAATACAATAATAGTAAAACGAAAAAAAATGAACTTAATAAAATAACTGACAATGGATATACACCTTATTCAACAAACTGTAAATACAGAACTAAAAACAATTTTTTGGGGGCTTCTCTAAAATTTGTCCAAAAATATTGTAGCAACATGTTCAATCCAATGCAATACAAATGTAAACTTTGACTCTAACTTTTCAGAATCCAACGGTGATTATGTATTATTAGAACTCATGTTCCTGAACTTTTATTTCTCCCCGCGCTTTCTCCGAAATGTGACACAATCCTCAACCTTCTAACAAGAGATCCTTTTTCCTGAAAAGAAACATCATTCTTGGAAACATGTCTCAGTAAGAATTACCTTACTTTATAAACAGACTGAGAATTGGAATATCGCAGAGAATTGTTTATTTTTTAAAAGGAGAATAATATGTATATAAACCAATCTTCTCCCATTTTCCTTTCCACTCACCCAATATGGCACAAATATTACGGTTCGATCAACCGTTCATAGGTATGTTAAAACATTGCCGATGGATGTTTCGAACTGTCAAATATGTTATGTGATATTTTCTTACCTTATACGACTGCTAAAAGGTTGGA
>OU015473.1:9375227-9392727 GCA_907164805.1 Brachyptera putata | reverse complement strand
TTCGTTGGTGGCGTTTATTTAGATATGATTGATTACTGGATAAGTGTATGGCAATTACTTGATTTTTCGATAGTCTATCAAGCCAAACTAATATGAAATAAATGATAAATAATTGATTCAACTAAATTTCCGTGATCTATTTTCTTATTTTTGATGATAATCTATTGTCTCACATAGATGTTGAGATTCACAGTTTTCAATACCGCACTCTGATAGCTAATAGAAAGATATTAAAGGATATCACAACCCTGAGACTAGATTTTTACGCTATTTACTTCCTCAAGAGAAAACTAGAAATCATCACTCAATTTCAGAAATTATGATTCATTAATTCGTCCTCCAGGACCCAGATTTTTTTCTGAATCGTGCCTCAAACATTACTGGACTCTGTCCATGTGTGTATACATAAGAGTAATGCCTACGTCATCACTCATGGTCTTTAGAGGACAAATATCAATTCAATCCTAAGTTCTGAAATTGAGATGATAATTTCTAGTTTTCACCAAAATTGGGAAAATGTTTCGGGAAGTTGATTCACTCTTCCATCTTTCGTGGACACAAGGCATTCAAAAATAGAACGTGTCATGTTTTCATATCGAACAGTAAAGATCGAGTTATAATTGCCTCGTCGGTTTTAATCGCGTGTGTGCTCGAATACGTTCGAATATTCAAATCTAGTTACTTAATCGGCCCGCCGTATTAATAACAGCGCTATACACGATCTTGTTTCTTATTGGCCTAATTATATTACATGGAAACTATTCAAGATAGGAAACTTACTATTTAATGGGTCGTGAAAAAAAGGTACAGTCGGAAATTTTAAAACCCTTTTAAATTTTAGCCACCCTTTCCCCTTTTATTTAAAAATTAAGTTTTAAATTCACAAAAAAATGCCAAAATTAAATGTAACTAATTTCCCTTTTAAAATGAAAATGCCCAAAACTTTGGAAGTGTCACCCCTTTTCCCATTTTAAAACTTATAAACTGAAAACCCCTAAACCTATAATTCTTTAAATTAAAAAATTTATATCTATAATAAGAGAGAAAGAGAGAGAGAGAGGGAGAAAGAGAGAAGAGAGAGTTGAAAGATTTCTATAATTTAGATTTAGAGGGTTTAGGGCACAGCTTTCATGTTAGGTACATTTCTACCATGTTTTAAAATATATATATTATTATAAATAAAAATTTCTAAAAAAAAAATTCTCAGCAAAGATCGACCCTTTTTAAATTCTTCAGCCCCGGGCCCCCCAAAAAATCTACTTTCCCTTTAATAAACTTTCAAACCCCAACCCGGTCATTTTGAACATTACCCCCTTACTTCGACACAAAAAACCAGAAAAACTGACCCCCAACCCAAAAACGCGGGAAAATACCCTTGGGGCGTGGCAATTGTAGCCCGTTTTTCCACAAGCATTTTGGTTTGCACGGGGTACACGCCCCCCTGTACGGGGGTAAACCCTGTGGGTGGGGCCTCATCAGCCCCGTTTAGTGAACAAACAACTCCCATCATGGTAAAAAGGTGTACTGCCTTCTTACTGATGATATAGCGGGTTTTTGGGGGTGTTTTGGGGGAAAAATTATTTTTAAGTTGATTTGTCGGGTTGTGATTTGGTTTTTTTCTTGTGAATAAGGGTAAAACATGATAAAATCTAAAATTTTTTTGTGAACTAGAAAACGAATACTGCGTTTTTAACGAGCGAATAAAAATGGGTTTGGGAAAATTGGGGGAAAAAACTGTTTGGGGGGGGTTTTACCTTTCAGGATATTTTATTTTTTTTTTTTTTTTTTTAAAAATGGTTTGACCCGATAAGCTAAATTTTTTTTGGAAATGGTATAAAAATTTAAATTTTTAACTTCACAAAATTTATTTTTTTGGAAAATAAAAATCTTTTTTTTTTTTTTCCGTCGTTTTTCCCAAAGGGTTTTTTTGGGAAATTTTAAAATACATAACAAAACGTTCCCACCCTTTTAATCCCCAAAAAACTAAACAGTTTAAAAAGGGGGTTAGGAATCATATTAAAAAAAATTTTGAATTTGGGGGATAGCTGTACCATTTTGTTTTGGAGAACCGACAAAAACAAAACAACACCAATTTTTTTCAGTTTTCAAAAAAAAACATAAAAACGAACCCAATTTTTTCCATAGGCAAATTGAATTCGTTTTAAACCCGGGGCTAAAAAAAATACCACCCCCCCCCTTAACAAATTCTATTGGCCATGTAAGCGGTTTTTTATATATTCTATATAAAACGATATTTTACGCTCGGGAAATTGCCCATAGACCGGATTCGGCCCCCAAAAGTGCTTCAATTTGGGAAACCGAGGGGAGTAAAACCCTTTTTGATATTATGATGACTACACAGTTGGGAAACCCTAACGGTGTCCCTGCACGGTTATTTTGGGGTGACGGGGGGAAAGGTGACAAATTGCCCTACCCCTTCCCAAATAGGGCCTTTTGCCCACCCGCCCGGGGGGCCGCGAAAGCATTTTTGAAATGGGATTTTAAAAACCAATTTAAAAAAATTCCCAACTTTGGTGTAAATATTTTTGTGCTGATGTAAAAATTAAAGAGATAAAAACCCTTTTAAAAACCACAACCTTTGCTCAAACTATTTTTAAGTTTTTTTGTCGAAACTAAAAAAGTTTTTGAAATCGGGGTGGAAAAAGGGTTCCCATTTTTTGTGAGGAAAAGCCAAAAACTCCCATTAACCCATGGGCAGGTTTGGGAAAATTGAGTCATGACGTCACAAATCTTCTCCAAATTTTCTTTTGTCCAAATTTCCAACCGACTAACAGGGTAAAATTCTCGTTTCCGGTCGGGGGTTCGTTTTGTACAAAATGCTTGGGGCTTGACCCACTACTGTTCACGACAAAAAATCCACTCAAATTGTTTATGTATACAAAAAATATTTTTCTGATCAAATTCCTATAAATATTAAACCACATAATTTCAATGGATTTTATTATTATTCGAATATTGTCTCGCTTGGCCGCGTCTTACAGAACAAAATATGCAATTAAAATAAAATAATATGCTAGAAATTGAGAACATTTTTTTTTTCAATTTATAAATATTCGAAATATTGAAACATAAAAAACCCTTAAATAAAAGGGTTCCAGCTCGCTTTGTTTTCTCAATTATCGATACAAAGGGGGAAAAGGGAGAATAAACCCCTCTAACCCAATTTCCCCAACCCCATCAAAACCCTAACCGCGTTTAACCCCAATAAACCTGCTTTTCCCAATTTCCACCCCGCGCCCATGGAAACCCCGTTTTAAATTTAGTTCCCCCCAACACACATACTCCTCAAAACCGACTTTTTTTTCATGTTTTTTTTTATTTTTTCTTTCAATTTGTTTTTTAAATTTAAATTGCTAATTGGCTAAAGTGGATGTGACTTGATTGTTTATTTTAACTAATTGCTAACGGTAGATTTTAAAATTTTAAATTCATATTATTTAACATAATCCGATAAATATTATATATTATATTTTATTTTAATATATATACGTTAATGTGTATAAATTTATAGGTGAGTGTTTGGTAATTTTACCCTATTTTACATGGGTGGCAGTGCCGTGATTTGTAAATAGCAACACTAAAGCGAATTTTTCCCAAGCAGGATTTTTTTTGTTTTTCCTTGATTTTTGATTGAATTAAGGACAAATTATTAGGGAAAGGGGAAACCTGAGTACCTTAATAATTTTTATCATGTGAAAGGGAACTTGATCTGGCTTTTATTTATATAACTCAAAAGGTTAAAATTTAAAAAAAGTGGCCTATTTGGGTTTTGTTCGGAAAAATTCCGGAAAAAATTTCCTTTTTGAAGGAAAAAAAACCTTTCAAAAATAACGATATTTTCTAATTTTAATAAACCTTTTTGGGGGCCTCTGTGAAGGGACAATATACCCCGGGAAACTTAGGCAATTCCTTAAAAAAGCTTTTTCCTTTTGAATTTGCCCTTTGGGTTTTTTAAATACGCGAAAAAAACCCTGAAGCAATGTGAAATTTTAAATAATAATATATATAATAATATATTTTAAAATTTTATAATATATATTTTTCATTTTTTAAATAAAATTTTTTTTCCCGGTTTTTTTCCCCCATTTTTTTCCCTCAAAATCTTCTCTAAAAAACACATTTTTTTTAAACAAAATTAATCATTTTAAATATTCACAATGGGGAGCTGGAAAAATTTTAGGAAGCAAAAGTCTTTTCCTTTCCGGTAAGAATTAAACGTTTAAGAGAAACCCGGGAAACCACCCCCGGTCATTTTTTACATGACAAACAAAAATTAAAAAAAAAATTTCCCTGCGTTTTTATATTACCCCCTTAAAAAGGTTTCACTGAAATTCAAAAAAAAGGGGGAAAAAAATTTGAGTTTCTGCCGGGTTTTGAAAATTTAATCTTAAACCTTTTAACGCCAAAAAAAGTCTTGCTCTTAAAGGATTTATTTTTCCCCCCCCGTTTTCCCAATTACACTTCGGTTTAAATATCGACAAATTTTTTAAAATTAAGACCATAAAACTTGTTTATTCCTCTTTAAGAGTAAAACCCAAAAAACCCCAGATTTTTTTAACTGGGAAAACCCATATATCGTTGTTAAACGGGGGAATAGTAATAGTAGGGGAAAAAATAGAAAAAACTCTTCGAGTTGTCCCAATTTACCTTTTGGTTTTTTTTCTTAAAAATTGGGGGCTGACCCACAAGTTTAAAATTTTTTAAAATGTGTATAAAAGGGGGAATTAAAACTTCACCAAAATTTTCTTTTTGGGGGGGAAAAGGGAAAAATTTTTAAATAAAAAATTTAATTTTTGAATGGGGCTCGATGCAAAATCTTTTCATTGGGTTTATATATCGTATAAAAACCTTTCCCGCCCAATTGGGGAACAATGATATTTTGTATAAAAATTTTAATTTTTGATAAAAACAAATATATAAAAAACCCGGGCAAATTTTTCAGAATATATTTTTTGAGGGAAACTTTTTTTTGGGCCCAAAACCTATTTTATTTCTTTTAAAGAGTCCGGGGATCGCCCCAAAATATCATTTTTGAATGAATAACGTGTATTTTAAAAAAAATCTTGATAGTTCCCCTGATTTTTTTTGTCCAAAAAAAAAAAAAAACAGATAAAATTGATTATTCAAAAAAACACATCGTGAAAAATAAAGGCGTGACGGGACCAACATTTATTTTAAAATTTTTTTTCCAATATTTCACTTCTTTGATTACCAAAATGTAGATTGTTGGAAAGATAAATCAGATTTTTTGGGAAAATTAAAAAAATTTTTTTTAAATTTTTTTTTTTTTTGGAAACGGTTTAATAAAAATTGTAAACCCAAAATTACCCTTAATTTTTGGGTTTAAAAACTTGAAAAATTTTTTGACTCTAAATAAACGTTTAAAAAATGTTTGAAATAAAAAAATTATTTTACCCCACTCTTTTTCGTTATTATGAGAAGGGGAAAATTTTTTTTCCCAAATGTTATTTATTCACTTGAAATCAAAAAACGAGGAAAAAGAAAAACTCAAAATTATGAAAAAATAAAAATGCGAAAACAATTTTTTTTTTTTATTTTTAATTATTGGCCCAAACAAAACAAGCCCAAACCACGAAATACTAACGCAATGAAAATTTTTCCCGGCATTTTATTCCTGAAATTTAAAAAATCGTTCCATCATAAAAGTTCATTTGCCCCTAAACCAAAGTATTAAATTTCCACCCCCGACCATGTGGTGGGGTTTTAGTCGGTTCCCGGGGGGGAAACCGTGTGTAAATCATTGAATATGGCCGGGAAATTAAATCACTTTCCGTATGAGGAAAAAACGAAAAACCATGCCCTTCTGTGCCCAAACACAAAATGTACCCCTTAGGGATTAAAAAACAACTGAAGGGGAAATATTTTCAAAAGACCCAATTTGGGGTTTTTTTGGGTTTAAAGTTTTAGGTTTTTTGTTTCTTTTAAATGGTTTATGGTATGCTAAATTTATGGTGTGTTTAAAATTTACTATACACTACCCCCAACCCCGAAATCTTTGAAAGGGTGGAAGATGCCCTAAAGAAAGTAAAATCAAAAAGTCTCCCTCCCTTGGCCCTTAAAAAAATATATTTCATTCAAACCAACAAATCGGGGAGCCATGACCACCTATTTGAAACTTTTTCTGCTATTTTTTCTACCCTTTTCGATGAATAAAAAGAAGTATTCTTTTTTTTCTTGGGAACGGTTTTTCAAATTGGCATACAAATTTTAATTGGTTTCCCACTTCCGTTTTTCCCATTGAAAAAATTTTAAATTCTTTGGGATTTTTTTTTTTTTTTAAATTTTTTTCCCCCGGGCCCAGCCTGACTAGGGGTTTTTTAAAAATTTTGAGATGAATTTTTCACAACCGATTTGACCCAAAAAACTAAAAATTTTTCCATTGTATAATTTGTGTAAAAAACCCAAATTGCATGTCGAAAGAAAAACCCCTGCGACCTGTGCAGGGGCCCACAAACAAACAAAAAAAACAGCCAAAAAAGCTCCGAAAAATTGGAGGGAAAATTTTCCCAACCAACGCTCAAATAATTTTTCCCAAAATTTTGTTTACCGTACAAAAAGGGTAATCTGATTACGGGATTTTGATAAAATGCATTCCCGGAACGAAAACGATTGGTCTAGAATATCAACTTATTTTTTTAAATCTTCGATTTTTAAATATTAGTTTTTAAGGGTTAATGATTTTAAATTTTTAAAATTTCTGTAATTATTTGTTTTTTATCGTTTATTGAGCGGGATCCCGGGGGCCACCATTTTGAAAAGCTCATAAAAAAATTTGTTTTTATCTATAAAACGATTGATTTCATATCAACCCCCCCAAAGTTCAAAAATTTGATTTTTTTCCTAAAAAATATTGGAACAAATTATTTAATTTCTACTTTCCCTTGATGCCTGAATTCCCAAGTAAAACCCCCCCAAAAATTTTTTTATCCCCAAAGATTGCCTATTTTATTCTTTTACAGAAAAAACCCCAACGGGCTTTTTTAAAAACCCGGTATTAATGTTTTTGGGCAGAAATAAGAGCCCACATTTTTTTAAAATTTAAAATCTTTTTCAATTTCATAAAAATTTTACCAAAATTTTACTCAAAATTTCAGAAAATATTTTTTTCTGATGTGAGAGCTGGTTTTTTTTAAGAAATAATTAAAAATGATTTGATTGATTTTAACCAAAGGTACGAAACTAGCAAACAAGTGAAGGTTTGATAAAAACCCTATTTCGATTTTTAAATTCTTAAAATTTTAAACCCCCCCGACTTTTGAATTCTATTGAATTTTGCCTGGGGCTATATTGTGCATGTGGTTTTTTCAAAATCTACCCTATTTTTGGGAAAATTAAAATCCCCAAAACCAAATTCTTTACATCAATATTATAAACAAAAAAACCTAACTTCAGATATTTATGTGAAAAATTTTAATAAATCGGGCAAAACCAACCCACTTCTAATCATTATACTAATATTTTTTTCCCCCGAATAGCCAAATAAACTTGACGCCCATTATAATTCACATTTTAAATTAATTAGTTTCTCAAAAAGGCGCATAATGATCAATTTCGATTTCATATTTCGCTGGGCCATTGGGGAAACCCCGCTGGGTCGAGGGCGAGCCCACCCCTTTTTTGGGTGTGGTGGGGGTTTGGGGGGGGGAGGGGAAAAGGAAAGGGGGGGGGGGGGCCCGGTAACGGTAGATTCTAGACCTATTACGACCCATAACGTCCGGAAATATAAAATGGCTACAACTTTTGAAAAATCTTTTTAAAAAATCTGTTTTTTGGGGCCCTTTATGAAATAAAAGGCAAAAAAAGACCCCGGAAATTTTGAGGAATTAAATCTTAAATTTGAAATATATTAATTATGGGGAATTTTTTAATTTTTAAACCTCTATCAAAAGGCTTTTAATATATAATAAAAGGTTATTTATATAATATAGATTTTAAACTTGGTATTTTCGAAAACCCTTTCAATACTGATACCATGGAATTTTAAAACCCTAAAATAATTAATATATACAAAATTATCTTATTTTATATTTAATATATATTATTTTATAATTATTTAAAATTAATATTTAAAAAATTTAAATTTTAAAAATGTATATATAGTAAATACGAAACTTTAATCAAATATAAATTTTTTACAGACAAATTTTAAGACAATTTAGAGACGAGAAAAAGGGGTGGGGAAAAAGTGATTAGAGAGTGAGGGATGGGAAAAAAAAAAGGGGGAGATCGAAAATAAAAAAAAAGAGAGAGGAAACAAAACCGAAAAGGTTTGGGTAGGAAAAATATGATGGACTCCGCAGAAAAAAGAAGTAAAATCGAAGACGAAGACGAAGAAAAAAGAATAAGGGGATTATGTGTTGGGGGTTGAAAGAGAGAGAGAAAAAGGGGAGAGAGAAGAGAGAGGAAGAGAAGAGAAGAAATAGAGAAGAGAGAGAAAAAGTAAGGAAAGAAAAAGTGTAGAAAAAGGCCCCTGTTCTTTTCAATATTAAACCCAAACCTTTGGGTTTTTTTAATAACTTTAAATTTTACCCACCCTCCAAGTACACGCTTTTTAAAATTTTTTAAAGGTTTCATTACTTTACGAAAAATTTTTTTAAAACTTAAAAATTTTACATTCTCATGGGGGAAAATACGGTTTGTGCATAATTTTATAGCACTCGTAAGCATTTTATATCCTCCTTTTAATCTTTTTTAACGACCTGAAAAAATCCCAAATATATTTATAAAAAAACAGGGTCCCCCAAAGGTTGAATTTTCAAAAAGGTTTTTATGTTCTTTTTAAAGAAACAAAAAATTTTTAAAGAGGAATGGAAATTGGAAAGGTTATAAAAAAACCCTTTGCTTCCCAATCCGGTTTTTTTTTTTAAATTATTACTCAAAAACTAATACAAAATCTTTTTCCCCAATTTAAGGCGGGTTTACTGCGATTGTTTTATCTTTAAAATTTTGGTTTAGCTAAAAGTGAAGATACCTTTTCATGGGGTTTGGGATTTTCCCAATATCAATTTGGTGGGGTCCGGATTTTCCCAAAAGGGTTTTATCCTATTTTTCCCGGGCCTTTCGGCCTAATACTTCTATTTTTGCGGGAGAAGTGGGGGAAAGACAGCGGGGGCCCAAATGTCAAGTTCGTTGCTTTTAATTTAAAATAAAAAAAAAATGGGGTTGGGAAGATCACCTTTTGGTGCCCCTCCAAAAAATCCCACTTTGTCCTTGGGGGGGGCCTTAATAGGGAACAATGATTCTGTAAACAAGTTTCGATGTTTTGATAAAATGGGTTTTTGGGTTTTTCTTATATATTTTTAAAAACGGAGAGTTTTGTCTTGCTCAACCCACCTTTTCTTTCAAAAAAGAAATACGTTGAAAAAAATTTTTAAAGGTAAATATTCTAAAAAAATGATTATTTGTTTTGTATTGGGTTAGAAAGTACCTTTGGAATATAATTATAAGTTTTTTTACTTGAAACTATTTAAATCTTAAAAATTTAAAAATGTGAAAAAATTTAAAATTTCGGAAAACGTTTGCCCATTTACTTTTCTTCATGGTTTAAAAGAACGGTTAAAAAAAATATTTTATCAAAAGTGGTAAACCCCCTTTTCAGTTTTCCCCTTTTCCCCTACCTCTTTTCCCTTTCCCCCTTTACCAAACCCCCTTCCACAAAAAAACCCAACTTTTGGGGGGATCATAAGCCAAAATAACATTTAGTTTTTTCGAAAACCTTTTTTTGGTAGTTTAAACCTCTTCTATTCCCCCCCCTAAAGGGCCCTGGCTATGAAATATATTCGTCATTCAATTTCCCCACAAATAATTTTGGCTTAAGGATTTTTTTACATAAATTATTCCCTTTCTAGTAGGAAAAATTTTTTTCATTCAAACTACAATTTAAAATTCCTTTTTTAGTTTAACAAAAAATTTTTTCCTTCATTTTCCCGATTAGTTTTTTTTTAAAAATTCCCCCCCCCCCGGGAAAAAAAAATGAAATTGGCCCCCCCCCTATTTTCTTTATTTGGTGCATCCCCCCTCCTCACCTTTTTTTTATAGTGGACATTTTAAATAAAGGTTTAATAAAAAGGAACCAAATTAAAGGGAAAGGAATGTTTTATTTTTAAAAAGTTCTATTAAAAAAAACTTATTTTTAATTTTTTTTACCCAAAATGAAAGTCGGGGTCCAAAAGGTTTCCCTTTGACCCCAAAAAAACAATTTGATATAACAAAAAATTAAAAGAGCAATGCGTAATAAGGTGCCGATACCAAAAAGTGAAACTGGGTAAGTCCCAAAAACAGATATAAATTTTCCCTTGAAATTTAGAAAAAAGAATATACAATATACGCGATACTCTAAAGTTTCAATTCATTCCAAAAAAAATAGGGTGGGTTTTTGAAAAATTTTAAATAGATCTTCCAAAACTAAAAGCCCAAAACAATAAATGAAAATATTATAGGAAACGCCAAAAGCTTGTTAGACGAGCGGGTAGTATAGTATGGTTAAAAAAAGGATGAAAACTGCTTCGAGTGGTACCCCATTTTAAAACATTTTCCCTTTTTTTTTTTTTCAAAAGGGGGACCCCATCAGCTTTAAAATTTCCCGAAATTTTTATGAAATGTAATTTAACTTCACGCCCCCTTTTTTTTTTGGGGGGGAAATTAAAAAAAAATTTCTTTTTCTTTTTCCCCTTGTTTTTCTAATTGTTTTTGAAAAGTTTCCAAAATTAAAAAAGAAAGAAAGTTACCAAACCCGTATGCCACAAAACGAAAAATATAAGTTAAATGAGGAACCAAATATAAAAAAGTTTGAAATTTGAAGTAGCCGTTTTAAACCCTTTGGGAACCGCCCAAAAAAAAAAAGAAAAAGAAAACCAATTTTTTTAGTATTTCCCAAAATGAACCTCGCTGAAGCTTTTCCCAATTAAAATAAATCATTTACAAAATTCAACGAAGGAATGAGAATTGTGCCAAATATCTTTACTAGAACCCAATCACTTATATATCTACTGGGTTTTAAAATAGCCGTTGGGCCTAATTTTACTACGATTTTAGGTTTTTGGGCCTATTTCTCAAATATCAAATCCCCAACATAATCTGAAAAAAAGGGGAAAATATTTGGAAATTCTCTTCCTCAGTATTTCCTTTTTTTATTAAAAACTTTTGTTTGTTTAAAATGGGGGTTTTTTTCCAGAAATCTTCCCTCGGTAATTTCCCTATTCCCAGAAGCCATTGTTTGTCGTTCTATTTTTAATAGAAATAGTTTTTAAAAACCGCAACTGAAAGAAAATGTGAGGGTTTAGCTAACTTCCCGCCTTTTCCTTGTCAGTTATCTTTCCCGGTTTTCCCCGCAAAACCCCCTCACTTCCGTTAACCCGAAATTTGGGGCCCGGGTTTTTCCGAAACCCCTATCCATAGATTTATTTTTAACCCAAATACCCTATACAAAGACCCTTTGAAGGGATTAAATTTAAATTTCCCTATTAAAATTTTACCATTTTTCCCGCAGTTACCAATTTTGGTTGTATTAAAATGGAAGTATTGTATCATAAAATAAACTCAAACTCTTCAACAGTAAAATTTTTTGGGCTTTATAATTTTTTGATATTTTTATAAATTTTTCGGGCATACACGGTCTTGGAAAAAATTTTATATAAAAAAATACCTTTTATTTAAAAAAAAATAAATTAAAAATAAAGTTTTTCCCAGTTTTATTTCTTCCCCTCTTTTGGGGTAAATTGTGTTATTTAATCGAGGACCCAATTCCCAAATTCATTAAATTTTAGTTTTTTTATTTGAAAAACCCCAAACCCCCGCAAAAAAAAAACCCAAAATTATATTTTATATATTATATAAAAATATATATAAAAATTAAAATCTTAAATATATATGTATTAAAAATATATATAAAAAAAAAATATAATATGGGTTTTTTAAAAAAATTTAAATAAATTATAAATATAAAAAGTAAATATATATATAGATAAAAATAAAAATATATATAAATATTATATATTTTTATAATATATATGTATTATTTTATGGGTGTGTGTAAAGGGCTTTGGGAAAGATAAAGAAAAGGAAAAGAAAATTTTCTGCTTCTCCCCATTTTAAAAATCAGTATTTAAAAATAAAATGATTCAAATGCCTACAAACATTTCACAAATCATTTTCCACCCCTTTTTCCCTTCATCTTTGCAGGGCCTTTTTGGGTTTTGTGTATTAAGTTGGGGGGGAAATTATTATTTCAACACGTTAAGGTTTGGGGGGGGGGAAAAGGGTTTAGGGGTGCGAAAATCAAAGCAAAAAACTACCCCCCTTTCTGGTTGGCAACCCGATTGATTCCCCCCCGTTGTTATCCTTCCCCCCAAATTGCACATGAAAGAGAGAACTGCCCTCCTTAAAAAGGGGGGACTTTTCATTAACACGCTTTCCCCGATTTAAAATTTTTGGGACTTTTTTTGTTTTAATTGGGGGTTTCCTCGTTTTTCCATTAAAAAATGAAGGGTCGTTTGTTTTAGAACACTGAAAAGATTAAAAAGACATTTTAAAATTTTGTAAACCCAAAATCACCCTTGGGATTCAAATGGTTCCCTTTAAAAAAATTTTGAACCAAAATTTTTTTTGATCGAAAATTTTTTTTCTTTGGGAAAATTAAAAATTTTTGAAAAAAAATTAAAACCCAATTTCCAAAAAGTGGTACTCCACCCAAAAATTAAGATTTCCCCAAAGTCTGTTTTTGAAGTTTTTAAAAAAATTTTATGGTTTCACAAAATTTTTATTTAAATTTTATTTTGGGAAAAAATCCGGGGGCTGGTGATGTGAATATGGGGACCCCCCGCTCGGGAAAATTTTTTTCTGGGGATTTTTTAAAAACCTGGACCCCTTTCCCCCAAAAATTTAAAAAAAATAGTAAAGTTATAAAAATAATATTTTATATATTAACCGGGTAAAAACCCCGGGGCCCCCTACCAAAAAAAAATTTTATCTCCACTTTTTTCCAAGTTCAAATAAACCCGGGGTTATTGAAAAAAAAAATATGACACCTTTTAAAGTCTAAAATTAGTTTGCAATAGCCCCTTTGGTTTCTTTTCTGGGGAAATTTAATCATTTCGAAAAAAGAAGTGAATTAATTTCATCACATTCTGATAATTTATCATCTGAAAAAAACCCATCGATCCACAAAATAGAAGTCCTGGTATTTTAAACCCTTTCAAATTTTTTGGGAAGGGTTGGGATACTTTTTTCTTAAAAATTTTTTTTTAAAATGAAAAAAATAGGAAGCTGAAAATTTTTCTTTTTGGGATGCAAACCCTGCATGCCACCCCCCCTCCCCCCAAATTTAAAATCGAAAAAAACAACCAATCTTTTCCAAACACCAATAACTTCCCAAAAACCCCTTTCCCTTGGGCCCCCACCAAAACCTTTTTCCTTTAATCCCTCCTCAACCCTGAGTGTAAACCTAGATACCCAAAACCCCAACCAAAACTGCCTTCTTTAATTTATGTCCCTCTCAAAATCTCCTGTATAAAAGGCCCCCTCGCAGTTAATCAAACCCCCACTCCCCCCCTCCCTCCCCTCCCACACAGGACCCTCATGCTCACCAAGCAGAACAACTGATTGGGAAAAGAGAGGAAACCTCGTTCACAACGAGAGGCCGGTTTTCTGTATTTTCCAACCGATTATAATAGGTTGCTTTGGTACCATGAGAGGAAAAAAGATTTCCTTTGAGATGGATACGTGGTTAGGGATTATGCTGATGAGAATGGAGGGGCGCTAGTGGCGTGAAAATGGGGTACTATTAGTTTTTCGGGGGTTAGATGCATAGAAACGGTTGGAGATTTGAGATCATTAGCTCGGAATATACTTATGTTTACGGTGAATTCACGCTGGGGTGTTGAGATCACCCTTGTAGTTCCCCGTTCAAACGATCTCATCTTTCATACATAGCCGTAATTGGGGAACAATGATTTTGTATCAAGTTTCGATGTTATTGAAGCGAGCGTGTTGACCACTGCGCTGCATGTGCCGGTGCGAAATATACTTATATTCACGCAAGTTGAAGGGCGTGTACCAAAATATTGGCAAACTATTATTAAAATATGCTATTTTCAGGATATTTGGATTTGCCGCCTCGGTGGCCAAGTCAATTATCGCTAGCGGTAGTAACTGATGTCGCCGTTGGGCGAGTAAGGCATGGGTTTTTGTAAACGTCCTTTCACCTACCATCACTTCATCGTTTCATTATCATCCGCTCATTCGTACCCCCGTATAACCTAGCTGATGGTGGGGTCGTTAAGCAACTTAAAAAAAAAATCTGGATGAGGGTTTACTTAGATGAGGGTTCAACCGCACTTTTCTGAAGGCTATGGATGAATTAGGGCTATGGATGAAAGATGAGATCGTTTGAACGGGGAACCACAAGGGCGATCTTACAACAACGTTATAATATAACCGGCAAAAGCAATGGACGATTATGCGGCAGTTTTTTAGTCGGATTAAAGTGAGAATAGCCCTAGAAATAGAAGTAGAACAAGAAAGGAAAAATCCGAGATGATTTGAAAAATGAATATAATAATCGAAGATCATTTTCCCCATTGAAACACGCGAATGAATTATTTCCAAAAGAAAGAAGAATGCATAATCAATTGTTCTGCGTTGAATAGTAAAATCACTTTTGTGGGAGCTCGTCCGAAAAATACATGTAATACTTACCCGTAATTGGGGGATAACAACTTTGTGTCAGGGTTCCAACATTCATAAAAAAAAAAGTTTTCCCGAGACAGAATATAATGAAAACCAATTAACTTGAAACGGTTCTCAAGTTCTAAAGAGCTGTTATAAAATACCTCAATGAAGTGGTAATTAACAACTTTTCAAGCTCCACTTTATAAATTTATAAGAATACCATTTCATTATGATATTCATTTCTTGTCTTGACAATCATTATTCAATAACATCGCATTTTCTTACAACGTTAAGAGTTGAAAATAATACAATGCGCTTTTTGCAAATCACTTCATATTATATATAACGCTTTTGTCTGGCGAACACAGCGCCCCTAGCGACTAGTCACGCAATGAAACGATTAGCGTTCGTCGACACTAGATCACGCCATCTTGACTAAACAATACCACTCGAAACAACCGATCGGCGATATTAAACTATATAAATAAACTAACGATCGAACCGGAAATTTGTAAATTTAGAAACTAATATAAAATAAAATGGAAAAAATATTGTTTTTTTTTGGAGATGTTTTTTTTTCTTCTGGGGGTTGGATAACAAGATTCATGTTTAGGTTTATGTTTCAATTCACGTCGAATATATTAAAAAGAATGTTAAATATGTGATTACCCCGCAATAAAACAAAACAAAATGAATGTGAAATACATGTTGGGAAATATCAGATGTTAAAATAAAATGGTTGAAACAAAAATTGAACACGAAAATTCGTCGCGTATCAAAATGGATATAAATAACATGAAAATAATGTTATGAATAACATGTAAATAAGCACGACTTATTACAGTTATGCATGCATGGGTTTCAGTTGTTGTATTGTGACAGTTATATGTTGAAATGTATTTCTCTCTTCACTATACACATTTGATGAGCGGATTTTTTAGAAAATACAGTAAATATGTAGTTCTTGGATTCAGAGAAGCCTTCAGATGTTTTGAATTATTATACAAATTTAAATATTCTCACGCTTGCTTTTATTTGTAGGAATTTGTTCAATTCCGTTCTCAATCTGATCAAATGAGCGATAGAGAATAATTTCTTCCCACTTTTATGGAGCTTTGTCTGTGTGTTGGTTTGTTTGTTTGTTTGTTTGTATACGCACTGCACAGGTCACACAGTTCACCTGTTCGTCATGAGAATTCTTCTGAATAATCAAATGTATCCAACTATTCGGACAAATAGGTTGGACCACTTTCGAAAAACACCATTACAAATTGTAGATACAATCGACAAAAAATTGTCGAAAGAATATTCAAAACGGAATTTTTCTAGTAAAAACTCTTTCCAAAAATCCTAAAATTCTCAAAAATATTTGAAAACATATTTTAATGATCCAATTAAAATTTAATAGCTTTCCTATAAAAACTTCAATTGATACATTTTTTCAATTCAAATGCCTTCTCAGGTATACAAATTCAGCTTTGTCAATTTTAAAAAAAGAATTAATGTTTTGTCAAAAAAAATAAAATTGAAACAATCAAACATCTCCACAAATGAAAATTAAATCCTAGAATTCATTTTTAACACCTTTTCTTCCCATTCTATCTCCACCACAATCTTTCCAACTCCTCACACATAGGCAACACACTCAACATCTAACCACCTCCACAAAATCACACATCGACCACCCGTCTCTCCCTACCCTCAAACCAAAACAATCACCCGTTCCGAACATTCAAAACATCCCACTAAATCTCTCGACATGCAGGTTTAACGACATATTAGCGTGTAACGACCTCTACATGGTCGAACCTTTATTGTAAAAGATCACTCTAATTTCTTACAGATTAACATAATAACGACTTATATTTACGAGATTGTAGGATGATTTATTTCCTCAGGTCGTAAAGGAGTTAATTTTGATAAATCTAGGATAACGAGAACGGGAAAACGAAAACAAAAAGGTTAAAAACAAAAGTGAATTTGCATATAATTTGGATATTTTTCAACGTTAAATAACAAGTTGACGTGGCTAAGATTAAGCTGTGCGAATCAGAGATGCAATGGCCTACCCGATGATAAATGGATTTACAGATATTAAAAAGTTATTTTAGTGAAATATAATATAGGGTTTAAGCGAAATGAGTAATTATTTTTGAGTAGTCTCGAACAAAAACGATTTAAAACGCACTTATCATATAGTAGGTCTATACCAGACATATTACAAAAAATACACGATTAAAATTTAAAAAAAAATATCGTTGAATAACTCTTTCCGAACGACCCTACCTTGTCATCCTTGTTCATCATTTGCGAACAATTACTTCTTGGCAATTAATTTCTGATGTAGGTTTGTTTTTCAGTGGTCCAAACGAACCCACCAAAATCTCGGTTATGTATTCAATTTTGGTGCCAATTAGCGGTGATAACGACGAATCTAATCGTTAGATCCCGATATTAAATAATTAATTTTTATAATGAACCGATGTAGTGATGATAAGTGACAGGACGCAGGTGGCAAACATACTATAGAAACTTCACTAAGTGCCTAAATGCTCTAACTGGCAGTTTGGAGTTGTTATATTATTCTTATATTGGGTTTACCGACGCACTGTTATGATAGCGCATATCTAATGGCGTCGGATGGATGATCAATGAGATGATGGGATGATGAGATGAAGGTTCTTGGGTAATGGGAAGGATAGTGGGAAGGAAGCGGTCATGACCGAATTATTGTAGGAACTATCCCGGCATTAGCTAGACTACAGAGGGAACATAAACCCTTGAAAGATGC
>OU015473.1:9312216-9374728 GCA_907164805.1 Brachyptera putata | reverse complement strand
GTGGTAGCTCAGTCAACTGAGCCAACGCTTCAGAAACTGAAGTCACCGTTGGGCGTGGGTTCGAGTCCCGCATAGATCATGGGTTTTCGTAAACGTCATCTCACTTATCGTCACTTCATAGATTCATAATCATCTGCTCATTCGTACCCCCGTATAACCTAGCTGTTGGTGGGGTCGTTGAGCAAACAATGATCAATCAATCAGAAAGTTGTGACGTGTGACAGGGTAGCGGGTGGGATTTATTAGAACAATAATAAAGTACGAAATAAAAGGTAGGGTATGGGCGCTAATCAGTTCAGGAATAAGGGAACTAATCAGCCTAACATTATAAAGAGGACAAATATATACATTAAACAGTTTAGATTATCATAAAATTAAAATTAGTATTATGCGAGACTTTTAAACTCCAGCTTTAATGCTATATTTCTCGTTGTCTCCTACACTATTAGTCTGTTACCAACTTTCTTCCAAAACAAATTAGAATAAATTAACCCAGTCCAAGTGCTTACAAAATTATTAATGATTATTATAACGTTACCTGTTGAAGTTTTGTAGGCCCACACTCGCACACATGTCCGCCCTCGTTAGCTCAGTCAGCTAAAGCACGCTTCATAAACTGAAGTCACCGTTGGGCGTGGATTCAAATCCCGCATAAGGCATGGGTTTTTGTAAACGTCCTTTCACTTATAATCACTTTATAACTTTTCATAATCACCAGCTCATTCGTATCCCCGTATAACCTAGCTGTTGGTGGCGTCGTTAAGCAAACAATAATCAATAATCACACTCGCACACGTTGTTATATATCACTTCCAAACCAATGTACTTATAAAACAATCTTCTTTCTCACGCACTGTATAGACAAAACCACCCCTGACCGCGTGGTCGCTAAACTGCATCTGTCATGACCTTCACTTAGCTACCCCCGACACTCGCGTTGTCTCGCTAGACTGATAAACTCGCTCAACTGGGTGCATACAAAATCAAACCATTCTCTTTTACACAGACTTGAAATAAAATATACATAATCTGGGGCCCATATCAACTGAACGAAATATGAGGAAATTAGACTATTACAAAGTATTGTCGACATCACTAGTTGGAAAAAAAACGGGTTGTAGAGGACAAATAAAAAAAAAAAAAACAATTTCTGAAACTGATTTCTTGTTTTCTCTAAATTTAGGGAACTGTAATATATTGTCATTCCCGTTGAAATCTATAGTTTCAGGTTTGGGATGTTCATTACATTACATTCCTGTGTATAGTTCCACAGAAGTACATATTGAATCTAATTGCATTATCAAGCATAACAGTATTAAGATATGACATTTCAATGGGTCTAACCCTATAATTGATGTTGCTATATATATATATATATATATATATATATATATATATATATATATATATATATATATATATATATATATATATATATCCACTGAAATGAAGTACGGAGACACCCGTGCGCTAATACTTTGTCATAGGGAGCACGGTCGATCGAAACTTTATTATTTCATGTATACAAGTATACAAAACATATATGCACCCCAATAATTGCGAGCACTTAAGCTTTCAACGCGTTAATGTTTACATACCAAACGTTAATACGTTTAAAGACAGTTTATATTTCATATTAGACAACTCTCACGTTGTTGTAACTACGTTGGAGACGTTCTAGCGGTGAATAGTAGATTATATAGATAAAGGAGATATTATAGATATATGATTAATGTAGATACATTGCTGTTATTGGTACATGCAGCATAGTGGTTAATGGGGTGCGTGCACGGTGCTTACACAAATCAAGAAATTTATATTTATCATTTTTTTATATTTTCAAAAACTCGTGTTATTGAATGTAAAGTTCCCAAAATAATTTTATATTCTCCAATTAATATGACATTTTAATTTGTGAATTCAATCAGTTTTGAGATAATACGTCAATAAATTCCATCATGCACATTCTTTTTATTCATTGACGTATCATCTTGAAATTGATTGAATTCACTGGAATTTAAAGTCATTATAATTGAAGAGCATGAAATTATCTTGGAGATGTGAACTATTCATTCAATAACACTAGTTCTTGAACATGGGAAAAAATTAGTGGAGGTGAATTTCTCTATTTTAATAAGCACCGTGCATGCACCCCTCAATCAAAATTATCTCTCCTTTTGGTTGTTGGTTTCCCTTGCACGTACCATCCAACGATCCTAACTCATCATCCTAGCTTCAATTGGGAAACAGAGTTTCTGACGAGATTTACATATTAGTTGAGACGAGCTTTAGCGAGGATTCGATTTGACATACTGAAAAAATTGGTGTTAGTTTTTATGTTTTTTTTTTTTTCATGTTTTTTTGTCGTTCTCCACGAGGTCAAAACGGCTAATAGCTATCAACTTCAAACTTTTTTTTCAATACGGTTCCTCACTACTTGGATCTGTATAGTTTTGTGGCATTATCGAGTGATAAGGTTTTCTTTTATGAATTTTAGAAATTTCAAAATACCCGCTAGAATAACAGACGGAAAAAAAGAAGAAATATTTTATTTTCCAAAAAGATGAAATTTGCGTGAATTTGACATTACATTTTGATACACATTTCTAAAAATATTCAGCTTGATCGGGTCAGCCATTTTGAAGAAAAAACATAAAATGTGCCAAATTGGTACCACTCGAAGCAGTTTTTACCCATTTTTACCCATACTATTACTATTCGCTCGTCTAACAACTCATATATGGCGTTTTCCTAGTAAAATAAAAATTCTCATTGCAATGTGCTCTATTACATATGTTCCAATAGATGTTTAGATCCAAATATTACATGTGTTCCACACATGTACACATATAACTGCTGGCATATCGCATTATACAATGAGCCATACAGTTTAGCATTCAGAAGATAAATTGCTGTACACATTTTCATGCGTATAGTTTGTAGTTTATATTCCGTTTTACACGCTCTTTGCTCGCCGTTTTGGGGTAGGGGGGGAGAGGGAAATGGGGGAAAGAGGGACGGTTTGCATTGATTTATTACGCTTAAATGTTTTATATTAAAGAAAATGAAAATATTACCATTTCTATTCTAACCGAATCAACGTGGAACATGTAAATCAGTAGTGGAAAATACGCAAACAAAAAGATATATGGTTTTTTTTTTGATGGAATTTTGTTTAATGGTTATGTTTTATTCCATATCACTGGGCTCAGGGGCGAATGGGAAAAGGATTTGTATGTTTTAATTTGTTCCGAGGATTTAGTTTCAATTATTCTGACTTAAATAACATAAGCCATGTATTCAGAAACGATCAATTTGGTAAATGACGTGCGAACCATATGAATATATTTATTTTAAAATTGTTCAAATTAATGGTAATTTCCTGGGATTTATATTCGAAGGATTTGTTATAGTTTTCTCTTCAAGTTTTTGTTCACACTGACCAGTTTGTGTAATGGAATAATAAAATGTATAATTTCTATTCTTGTAAAGTAACATTAATCGATCGAATATTGTGATTTGAGATATCATTAAATGCTGCACTAGACTCTTGGTTGTCAATTCCTGAAGAGAAATTAAAAAAGCATTAATTGAAAACCATATTGCTGCACAATTTTGAAATTTACATTTAAACTAGATCGCGAGTCATCCAAGTATCAATGTTCAATAAATGTAAGTATAAACATTATTATGTCAAGAGTTTTGAGTAACTCAAGAAATAATGTATTCAATTCAATTCATCAATCCAATCAATTCATGAGCATTGACGGGTATACGTAACTATTAATAAATAATATAAAATATATACTAGATGACCCAATTGAACCTAATATATTTTGGAAAGTTTCTTGTTTTCAGAGCTGCAAGTAGCTAAACCGTAATTCAGGACACTGTAGTTTTATTCCAATCATGATTGACCATCCTGACAGAGGTTTTACCGTGGTTTTCCTCAGACGTTACAGTGAATAATAGATATAGTTAATTGGTTTAAAGACAGGGCCGTCTCCTTTCCACTATCTCAAAAACCTAATAGAATAACTATCCCATCATATCATTTGTCATCACCAACGCCAATAGATATTAACCATGTGAGTCGTTGAAGTCAATACGAATGAAATTATATTGAAAAATAAATGAATATAAATTCACTTACGTCTTTAGCACAAAGATAAATTACTATTGGTATAATTTTTTAATTTGTGTATCCTAACACGGTGACAACTAAAAGCCCACATAAAAGTATCTCATATGTAAAGTGAAAAGCGTGAAGAAGATTGGAAGGGAGAGAGAGAGAGAGAGGGGGAAATGAGAGAGAGAGTTAGGGTTAAATCTAATAATAGAATAAATCCTGGACATACCGGCTTACATTTAAATGGGATAAACCTCCGTAACGTGCAGTCAGGGGTGGTCTTTAGACCTCTACATTGTCCACATTAAAGTTTCAACATGTCCGTTCGCGAGATTCAGTGTTAAAAATAACGATTCACCGTTTCGAGTCGTCTAATTTTGATTGTTTGTCTGGTGAAGGTTTGAACGCCTGTGTTCGGAGCACGGTTTAAACATTGACCGATTAGATTTTTCGGTCTGGGCATTATTGAAGGTATATTCTTGTGATGAGTATCAGGGTTACTCTTGTTGTAATAGAGAAATGTTTTTTTTATGAATAAAATAATGGAAAATGGAAAGTGGAATTTAGATACGTAATGTAAGTTTTTGGACGTGGGATTGTTCTATAGATTTTCTAATAACATTGAAAACGTGATACAAAATCATTGTTCCCCAATTAGGGCCAAGAATAAAGTAGGATCGTTTGGACGGGGCACCAAAAGGGCGATCTTACGCCCCCTGTTATTATATTTCAAATTAGAAGCAATGATCTGACAGCAGGTCTACGCTGTCTGTGACCACAACTCTTTTCCGCAGATAAAGTCTTCAGTTGCCGAAAGTCCGGAACACATAAGTATAAACCGTTTTTGTGATATATCCGGACACTACCAACAATTGATATTAGGAATAATCCAAACACACGAATGTTGATATCGTTCACTTAATACTAAGTCTCTTAGACAAGTGTTCACTTCTTCCAATGACAGCAGGTGCAAGTTCATCATTATACAGGGATTGTGCTAAGACGGGTGGTAATGATTACTCTCATAAAAGTACAATCAAACATCCATTGTGTTTTTACAACTCTAAATTGATATAATTTGGTGGTTTAATCAAACATAAGTACACAGATTTTACCATATAACATAATTCGATGAGCGTTAGCGAAGAGTTTCCATCCCACTCTTACGGAGCTTTGTCTGTGTGTGGTTGTTTTTTTTTTCCCTTATTTGTGCGTACTGCACAGGTCGCAGGGTTTGACCGATTGACATGAAACTTTTTTTTAGTACGCAAACTCATCCAACTTAGAACTGTATAGTTTCGGGGTCAAATCGGTCGGACCATTTTTGAGAGACATAATTTCAAAGTTTCTAAAAAACCCCATAAGATTAGGCTGGGCGGAAAGAATTGAAAAATGAAATCTCTCCAATATAATTCAAATTTTCCTTCAATGTGAACACAGACATAAACACATTATTACAATTGACGTGTAATTCGGACCAGCCGTTTCGATGAAAATAATTCAATACATGATTTTCATTTATAGAAAAGATAGAAATATTAGTGGAAAAATATTGCATTGTTAAATTCACGGCTTCCCAGATCCATTGGCAACGTATAAGTTCATTTTATATGATCAAGGTGTATAGAGTTTCGCTCATCTTACAACGCACATCCCGCGTTTGCCTAGTATTAGTAGTATAACCCCATTAACAACCTCAATTCTCTCAAAAAAAAAACGAATATTATAATCAAAGTTCACATGGTGATTATTCTACAGTTAATAATTCATGCTGCCCTGGTCTAGGAATAAACCACTGGTCCAATGCAGTGTAATTTGGCGATCAGCCATTTCTTACACATAATAGATTTCTGTTACCGCGAATTGTGCACACCATTTTATAATCTGTTTTAGTTTTGTTATTAATGTCTACGGTTTTATGGTTTTCACAGTGATGAATGGATACAAATCATGGCGACAACATTATTGGAACCCCAGACTATAGAATATATAGATCAGGGACGTTGTTAGGGGTCCAAGGTGGGTGCGCGCCCCACCAATAATGTATCCCTCTATAATAATTATATATAGATATATTGACTACATGAATACCAATAGAGTATTCTGAGAAATCGCGAAATTTATTTTCAAATTTTTTTTTTTTTTTTTTTAGAAGCCCCTTTGGAAAAAATTTTTTTAAAAAACCCCAAACAAAGGGTCTAAAGGGGGCCTTTTGGGTTTTCCTTTTTTTGTTACCAAAAAAAAAACCCAAAAACTTCCTTAAAAGCCCCCCGGGGCCAAAAAAAAAAAAAAAAAGGGTTTTTTTTTTTTTCAGGTTTTGGGCCGAAAAGCCGGAAAAAAAAAAAAAAAAAAAAAAAAAAAAAAAAAAAAAAAAAAAAAAAAAAAAAAAAAAAAAAAAAAAAAAAAAAAAAAAAAAAAAAAAAAAAAAAAAAAAAAAAAAAAAAAAAAAAAAAAAAAAAAAAAAAAAAAAAAAAAAAAAAAAAAAAAAAAAAAAAAAAAAAAAAAAAAAAAAAAAAAAAAAAAAAAAAAAAAAAAAAAAAAACCCCCCCCCCCCCCCCCCCCCCCCCCCCCCCCCCCCCCCCCCCCCCCCCCCCCCCCCCCCCCCCCCCCCCCCCCCCCCCCCCCCCCCCCCCCCCCCCCCCCCCCCCCCCCATAGAAAAAAACCGTTTTTTTAAAGGGGCATAAAAATTTTGCCCCACAAGGGTTGTATTTTGAACTTAAACAAGTAACAAGTCTTTGAAAATTTTAAACATGGGTCAATTTTAAATACGTAAACTAAAATACGTTCTTTGATATACAGTTTAAACTTTTTCAAAAAATTTCCCACTTAAAAAAATTAAAAAAACCAAATACTTTTGTAAAAACAAAAAAAAAAATGAACTTTAAAATAATCCCCTGGTTTTACCCTTTAAAAACTGTAAATCAAACAAAAAACAGGGGGTTTCAAAATTTTCCAAAAAATTAACAACTTTCCCTCCAAAAAACAAATTAAAATTACTTTAATTTTTCAAATAACGTGATTAGGAATTTTTAAACTCATGTTCCCTGAACTTTTTTTCTCCCCGGTTTTCTCCAAATGGACACATTAACCTTTAAAAAGTCCTTTTTTTCCTGAAAAGGGAAAATCTTTTGGAACATTTTTGGAATTACTATTTATAAACGGGGACTGAAATTGGGGGTCCGAAATTTTTATTTTTTAAAAAAAAAAATATGTATATAAAAATTTTTCCATTTTTTTACCCCCCCAATATAAAATATTACTTTCGATAAACCTTTTAGGTATTTTAAAAATTTGGGGGAAATGTTTCGAATGCCCAAATATTTAGTTTTTTTTTTTTATACATCAAAAATTTAATTAACAACTTTTCATTTAATTAAAAAAAAAGAAAACTTTTATGAAGTCAAGGGTCATTATTAGTTCGAAACTTTGTGATCAAAAAATAAAAATACCATTTTCAAAAATTCCGATTAAATAGACCAAAAATTAAAAATTAAAAATTTTTTTGAACAAGGAAAAATATAGTTAAGGTTTCGGAAAATAATTTGGGTATTTTTTTTTTTATTTCACGGGGGTTTAAAATTAAAACATTTCCCCAACGGTTCAGTTAAAAAAAAAACATCTCATTTTAAAAAAACCGCCCATTTGTAATATTTTCAAATTTAAATCGTTCATAGAGGGTCTTTTTTATATTCTAACATAAAAAAATTATAAAATTAAAATAAATAGTAACAAAAATCTTTTTAGAAAGGGGCCGATTCCCCCTTTTCCCCAAACCTTTAGGGGATTTTTGGGGGCCCTCCCCGTCAATTTTTATGGGAATTTCCTCAACAAACCAAAACCGACTTATTTTCCAATCCAAAAATAAAAATCATTAAAATACCCCTTCTCCAATTCACATCTAAATTATCAAAAGACCCAAAAGGAAAACATTCGGGAAACCCAAAATATAATAAAAAAAATTGGAAAACAAACTTTTATTTAAAGGGTTAGAAAAAATCCTCCACCTTTCACTCACCCATTAAAAAGGGTTTGGGGACCGGTTTATAGTTTTAAAAGGGGGCCGGTAGTTTGGGAATTCCCGAAAGTTGTACCCTGGGAACGGGGAAGGGAAATTTTGGGAAACCCCCCAACCCCCCCTAATAAAATAATACTTTTTTCCTGGGAATTATTTTAATTTAAAGGGGAAGCCCCGGGGTAAACTTAAAAAGGACCATGAAAAAGTTTCCCAAAATGGGAGTATAAGACGGGGAAAAAAAGGGTTTTCGGTGAAAATAATTTTTTTATTTTATACCCGGTAAGGGAAGATTTCTAAAGTATTAAAAAAAAAAGTAATTTTTGTTAAGCTGTTTTACAATTACTTTTAATGATTTCGGTATATAAAAAAAAATTTTTAAAAATTTTTTATTTAATATTTATTTTTTTAAAAAACCATGCTGCCCCCCAAAACAAGGCTTTTGTTTCCCTTGTCCTCAATTAAAACGTTTTCAAAAATCCATCACTTAGAGTAAACAAAATTTTTCATCACTACCCTTGAACTAGACCAACTTTTCCTGGGTTACATTATCAAACACATTATTTTATAAAATATTTTATGAAAACTATTCGTTTACCCAAAAAAATGGGTACCATTTTCCCCTGGATGCCCCTTTAAAAAATATTTTTGCGCCCCATTAAAAAGGGGGGGGTTGGTAGGGGGGAGGGGAGGGGAGGAGGGGGGGGATAATTTAATTTTATAACCCAAATTAGTTTTTGCAACATTTAAAATTTATTAAAGCCTTTAAAAAACGCCAAACAGTAAAAATGGGGAATAAACAAAAGGGGCGGGGAGAGTGAAGAAAAGGGGGGAAAAAAGGAAAAAAAATAGGGAATTGGGGAGAAGGAGAAATTTAAAAGAGAAAATAAAAGAGGAAGAAAAATAAAAAGAAAAAGAGAGAAGATTAAGGCAAAGAAATATTATGTTAACGAGAAATGAAAGGGCATGAAAAAAAAAAAAAAAAAAAAAAAAAAAATTTGCGAGAGAATAATTAAAGAGGAAAGGGCCAAATGAATACAAAAAAAAACTCATGGGAAAAACGGAAGGAAAGAAAGAAAAAAAGGGAAAAGGAGGGGGAGGTGAAAAAAAAAAAGGGAAAGGGGGGAAAAAAAAATTTGAAATTTTTTAGTTTTTTTACCTTGGTTTTTAAATGTTTTTTTGGGGCTTGGAGTAAAAAGGGGGAAGGGAGCAATCCCGAACCCCGAAAATCAAGGAGAAGAAAAAAGGGAAGAAAAAGGAAAAAAATTTTAAGGGAAAATAGGTTCCCGAAACGGGAAAAATGGGGGAGTGGAAAGGAGAAAATAGGAAAAAAAAAAAAAATTTTTAAAAATAAAAATAAAAAAAAAAAAGAAAAAAAAAAAAATATAAAATATATATAATTAATAAAAAAAAAAAAAAATAAAAAGAGGAAATTTTTAAATGGGTTAAAAATGTTTTTATTGAAACAGGGATAAAAAAAACGATTTTAAGAATTTTAATATTTTAAGAAAAAAAAAAGGGAACAATTTAAAAAGAGAAAAGAAATTATACCCTTTGTAATAAATTGTATTTTTTTTATAAATTTAAATTTCTTTATATATAAATTTATTTTATGCCATCGTTTGGCAATTGAAACATTTACCTTTTGAAATACCGGGTACACTCCCAAAAAAAACGGGAAAGACCAAAATGCAATTAAAAATTATATTATATATTTAAATTTTTAAAAATGAAAAATTCCCCGAATACGGGGTTGAAAAAACATTATTGATATGATTTGGTTCCTAAGAATTAAAGACAAACGGTGAAAGAAAACCCAAAATACTATTGTAAAAATAAAAAAAAAAAATTTCATTTTTAAAAGGAGGAAAAATCGGCCCGGGTCCCGGGGTACCCGTTTTAATACTATTTTTAAAAAATTAAAGCCCAAAATTTCGGCAAAAACCCTTGCATTTTTAAGTTATTTTCCCTAATTTGGCTTTAATTGTTTTTTAAAATGAAAATTTGGATATAAAAGGGCCCCTAATACATATTAGGAAAAATTTCCCCAATACAAGACAACGGCAAAACGGTCCACCTTTTTTTTAACAACAAAAAGGGGTTTTGATTTTAGAAATGAAGGTCAAAAAGGGGCACATCCCTACTATATTTGGAAGAGACCATAAAATGATCATTTGGAAAAAACAGGCTCCCACTTTTTTTATGTTACTTTTCCCTGTAATCTATGGGCGGTTAATTTGTTATTTACCGCAAATGAAAATTTATTTAAGCCAGCAACCCTAACTAATTTTTTGAAAGATGACGAAATCATTCCCTATTTCAAGAAAACTGGGAATATCTTTTTAATTTTCAGAATTAAAATTTTTTAAATGTCCCCAGGACTTCCCCCCTTTTTTCCTGGTCGTGACGTAAAAATATATCATCGTTATTTTTTATTTTTATAAAAATCGTTTCCTATCATGACTCATTTCTGGAAAAAAAATCAATAATAATTCCTGAAATTGGAAATGGTACCTAGTTTTTTTTAAAATGGAGAATAAAATCTTTTTTATATAAAATCCAGGGGGGTTTAAATTCTTTAAAATGTTGTTTTATTTTTGGTGGGGACCGGGTTTACTTATCGTTTTTTTTCCATGGCCCAAACCCTATATTTTTCCAAAACGTGACTTTTCTTAAATTATGGGGTATTCTTTTTACATTACAGTAATTTACCAACTTTGAAAAAAAACGCTTTTGTTTATTAACTATTAAAATTCATCCTTTTCGATGCCCCTAATTCAAGCCTACACATTGTACTCGCTAAGCTCGCTTTGGAAATAAGTCCAAAGGGAGGGGTTTCGACCTAAATAAGCATGAAGTTTCGTGAACATCTTTTCAAAACACATCGGGGGTTTTTTGTCACCGCTCTTCGTCCCCCTCTTCTAACCTTTTTCTGGGGGGGAAAAATAATCCCCCATAAATTTTTCAATTCAGAAATGTGAGTGGCTAACTTAATAATTTGATATAGAAAGACAAAATTGGGCAAAAAACATGTGGCTATTTTTGGGGTTCCCTTTTTATCTATCATCAAATTGTTTTTCCATCATCACTCGCTCTTCGTACCCCTTATAACCTCGCTGGGGGCTTTAACCAAAAAAAAGAGAACATAATAGCTACTTTTTAGGGGGACTGAAAAACAACCCTTTGCGAAAGGACAGTTGCGGTTTTAAAAAATGTTGTCAAATGTTCGAAAAATTACGTTTCAATACGGCCAAAAACCAAATACTATGAATAGTCCCCGGGGGTTTTAGGGAAAAATTTGACATTTTAAATGGGCGTAGAATTTCAAACGAAATTTTCAATTAAAAAATACATTTTAGTGCCGCAAAGGTACAGGAACGTGTATTGCGATTAGAAAGGGGGCGGGGATTGGGCTTACTTATATAGGTAATTTTATAAAAAAATCCTTTTTATTTTTTTCGGGTTTAAACAATTGACTTCATTAGACAATGGATTTTCTTTTTTTTAGTAACAAACAAAATTCGGGTATAAGTTTCTTGGGTGGCGTTTATTTAGATATGATTTTATGGAAAAAGGTAGGAAATTAATTTGTTTTTCGATAGCCCTATAAACCCAAAACTAATATGAATAAATGATAAAAATTGATTCAACAAAATTTTTCGGATCTTTTTTTTTTTTTTTAGAAATTTTTGCTACATGGGTTTTGAGATTCACAGTTTTAAAAAAACCGCACTCTGATACAAATAGAAAGTTTTTAAAAGGGTACCAACCCCGAGCTAATTTTACGCTATTTATTTCCCTCAAGAGAAAACTAAAATCATCCCCATTTCAGAAATTTGTTTATTAATTCGTCCTCCGGCCCCCAGATTTTTTTCTGATGTGCCTAAAAATGGGGTCTGTCCTGTGGGATACAAAATAACCAGTCATCACCGGTCTTTAAGGACAAAATAATTAAATCCTAAGTTCTAAATTGAGATAAAATTTCTTTTTTACCAAAATTGGGAAAATGTTTCGGGAAGTTGATTACTCTTCCCTTTCGGGGACACAAGGCATTCAAAAAAAAAAGTTCAGGGTTTTCATTCGAACGAAAAGATCGATTATAATTGCCTCGTCGGTTTTATCGCGTGTGTGCTCGAATACGTCGAATTTTCAAATTAGTTATTAACGCCCCCGGTATTAATACGCGCATACACATCTTTTTTTTTTGGGCCTAATTATTTCTGGAAACATTCAAGTAGGAAACTTACTTTTAATGGGTCTAAAAAAAAGGTAATCGGTCATTGGGGGGGGTTTTTTTCTTATTATTTTTATTATTATTGGAATCGAATATGCACGAAATAATTCTTTCCCGGATTGAATCTAGAAATGACAAAATAGCGTCGTTGGGGGGGAAAATCCAAGGGATCTCAACCCCCAAGGTGAAAAAATTATTTTGGAAAATACGGGTTCAACTAGACCTCGGATGAGGGGAAAAACCCTTTCTAATTAGCAGAAATTTTACTATAAATCACATTCATTTTTTTAGTCGTAAAACCGAGGATAAAACACTATTGGGAAAAACCCAATTGAATAAAATAACCATTTTACTTAGAAAACAAATATAGAACAAAAAAATTTTCCTATTCATAATCTTAAGAAGTTATATTATAGAATGAAGTATATATATTTTATATTATATTATATATTATATATATATAAAATCAAAATTTTATTATTTTAATTTTTATTTTTATAATTTTTATTATAATTATTTTAATTTTCTTCAGTTTCCCCCTCTTTAATACAAAAACCGGGGTTAAAATTATTCCCCCAAAACAAATTAAAAGGGAGAAACATTAATAGTTATAAAACGCATTGAAAATTAATAACATTTTCCCGTTCATTCAATTTAAAATTGAAAGTTAACACCCGTGTTGGTGCGGTTACAAGTCAACCGGGTTTAGAAAACATCTGTTTCTATTCCTGTAACACTGTTCCATGTGAAGGAGGGGGAAAACAGGGGGGGAAACTTTCCCTAATATTTCGCCTTGATTCGGTACGGGAATTAGTCTCGCATATTTGAATATTCACAATCCGTTTCATCAGTGGCGTGCTGGTATTGTTTGCAGGGTTATATAATAGACCGCATGGTGGACTGTGGAAGGGTATACAGATTCGATATAACCAAGCAGTCTGTGAAGACCTGGGCAAATGCAATCTAAGCATAGAAAGAAAAAAGCGGGAAAAAACAAAGTACATAAAAGAGCCTCTTCCCTCCGTACCTTCCAAAGAATACTTGAGTAAATGGGGCCACACGGGGAAAAAAAAGCTCCCATTGATATTCCCGTTGAACAAACTGTACTGTTACTCTCTATAACGCGTATCCCCGCAAAAAAACGTTGATTATTTTTTGTCAACTAAGAGATATTCCCAATTTTAATAAAAAAACTCATTTGGTTGCTGGGAGCGATTCGCGGAATATAATTTTTTGGTATGACTTTTGAAGGGGTTTCTGAGAAAATTATTCATTCAAAAGAAAAAAACAATCAACTATACGGGTGGAATATTAAATAATATATATATATATAAAAAATTTATAATATTAATATATAAAATATTTTTAAAATATAATATTATATAAATTAATAAAATATAATTTAAATATTTAATATTCCCACAATCTTTTCTATCACTATTGGGTTTAACGACCAAAGACCCCACTCTTTTAAAGAGAAAGGTTTTTATATATCGATGAAGGTCCTAAATAAACTTGAAACAAGCTCAATATCATTCATTCGTTTTGTTTTCGAATTCGAAAATTTACATCGTTTTTCTTTCGGCCAGGTATAGCTGCTGTACTGTTTTTCACCATTCGTCCCGGTTACCATGTACATGAAAAATAAATATGTAATTGAATTTACTTTCAACAGAATAACAATCATGCGAACTTTTACATTTTTTTTTCCCTAGTGTCAGGTATTTCGAAAAAATTAATTTATCACTTCTATTTTAAACTTTACATTAATAACGTCCTATTTTTGGTGTGTAAGCCTGAAAAATTTAAACATTTGGTAGAGGAAGTTTAAAATTAAGAAAACGAGGATTCAGGAAGCCAAGGATTAGTTAAAAAATTTGGAAAAGACCTAGAAAAATGAGAGGGAAAATGGAGGGAAAAATTTTGGAAACAAGACAAATAGAAAGATTGGCATTTTGTTAAGTAAAGAAGAATTACAAATGGGATTTTAAAAAAATAATGGAAGGGGTTAAAAAGAAGTACAAGGGGGGGGTAAAGGGAAGGGGGAAAAAGTGGGGGAAGTGGGGAAATAGATTCTCAAAGAACGAGGGGGAATGGAAAATTTGGAAGAAAATAAAAAATATACGAAGATGGTGTTTAAGAAAAAGTAAAAAAAAATAACAAAAAATAATTTTATTGAAGTTTGATTGTTATTCCTAAAAATTTACCCCCCTTTTCAAGAAAATCTGAATAAAGTAAATAAAATAAAACAAAATAAAAATAAAAATTCAATGAAAGGAAAGAAATTTTTATCCCTTTTTTCGGGGGAAGGGAATACACCCGGAATTGTCAAGACTAAATAAAAAAATCCCCCGGAAAAAACCTTTCTCTTGCCGTCATTTATAATTCAACTGAATTAAAATGTATAGACCCATGTGGGACTAGAACCTTCCTGAACCCTGACTTCACTTTCCAATACAGAACTTTCATCACCGAGTCGGGCGGGCAGCTCAACAACTTTTAAATCCTTTTTAAAGTAAAAACTTTAACTTTTTTTTGAGAAACATTCCATTCAAGCGTAATATACAATCCAATTTTTGCCCAAATTCAGAAAAATCTAGGAAATGCTAATGGGGTTTGTTTTTAAATTTGGAATAAAATTTTTAAAATGATGAGACCAAAAATGAAAGAACTTTTCCCTTCCCCCAAACCCTATTGATAAATCACAATAGACTAAATATAACTAAATACACAATTTGAATAAATTTTTAAACATCCCCTAAAGGCAGTACTATTACCTTCCGTTGTGACTTTAAATGACATTTTTAAATATGATTGATTCCCCATTCCTAAATATATAAAATATATTTTAATAAAATTAAAAGAAGAAAATTTTATTGATGAATTTATGTTTAAAAAATTACTTCTTTTCCTTTATTTCTTTTTCTGTTATCACGAAATAAATTAAGAAAAAACATGATAGTTAAAAAAACAATACAAGTCTTTTTTGTACCCCAATTTTTATTTTATGTTTATGAGGCCCCTAATTGATTTTAAAAATTCCGATTATACAAAAAAAGAAAAAGCACTAACAATACTATATTTTCTATGTCCAAACTGAAAATTAAACGTGAATTTGATCTCAAAACCAGTTCAACAAGTCTGCTCCCACTGGACTTACAAAAGCAGAGATTTTTTAAGTAATATCCCAAAAACTGTCTACTTTTTGAGTAAATTAGAAAACCCATGGTTCAATAAAACAAATTGTTTTAGAAAATTTCTACGCATCTCGTATTACAGTACTCTAGTAGCTCTCTCAATGGATAATAAGGTGAACTATCAAGTAGGGACTAGAGCCTTTTCATATGGCGTTAAAGGCCGTATTAAAGGGGGGGAAGGGAAGGTAGTAAAAGTTCATTAAAAGCAAGTGGAAATATTCTTGTGGCAAAAAGCTATTGTTTTTAGAAATTTATCATTCGTTTTTTAACCCAAGTCATAATGGTCATTGTTTGATTGGTAACCCCCCCGCCCCCTTTAATTTTAGGTTTGAATATGTAAAGAGATATTTTCAAATACTCCACACGAAATGGTAAGGGGAGGTAAGATTCATTAAATGCAAAAATTTGAATTTAATTGGGAAAAATGTATTGTTTGAAATAAACAATAAAATAAAATAAATATAATGATTTCTTGATTGATAACCCCACCGAAACCACTTGCATTTTTATTAAATTTAAAATTTTTTCCAAAATATCAATAAAAAAAATGGGAAAAGTAATGTTTAAAAGATTTTTATTTTTTTAAAAAAAAGTGTGTTATTACATTGTTACAAAAGTTTTGTTTGGAATAAGATTCTTTTTAACAAGTGGATTGGGCTTTGATAACCCCCCACCATAATGAATTTTAGGGTAAAGATAGTAAAAAATTTTTTTTCAAAAAATAAATGGATGAAAAAGGGGAAAGGGGAAATAAAAGAAAAAGATTCATTTTATAACAAGTTGATATATTCATTTGGCAAAAATCATGTTTAAATTAATAATTTTGTTTTACTAATGATAAATCATTTTTGATTTTAACCCCCGCCCTATGATTTTAGGGAGATAGTGAATGAGAAAATTTAAAAAACAAAAGGGGAGGGGGGGGGGGAGGGTTTAAAAAGTTATAAATGAAATTAAAATTTTCTTTTTACCCCAAACATTTTTGAGAATTACAAACGTGAAAAATAACAAGGATATTAATTTTATTGGAAACCCCAAATGACTTTATACAATTTGAAATATATATTTAAATTTTCTCAATTTCAAAAGGGGAAATTGAAAAAATTCATTTAAAACAATTTTTACATAAAACCCTTTATTTTTTAAATTAAAAGGGGGGGATTTTTCAACATTTGCTTTTTTGATACTAACCCCAATCAAAAAATTGATATTTTAGGTGCAATTTTTAAAATTACATTTTCCCGTAAAATTTTTTTTTAAAGAAAAATTTTCCTAAAGAACCCCCTTAAATAAAGGTTTTTGGAAAATTTGTATAAAAAAAATTATTACAATCCTTTTAAAAATACGTATACCCTTTTTTTCTTTGTTCTCAATTTTTTTGAATTATATTCTTAAATTTTTTTTAAAAGCATTTGTAAAAATCTTCATTTCATTAACCCTTTATCCTATTATTATTTAAAATTTCTTAAATTCTTATTATAAAAAAAAAAAAAATGCCCCGGGTGTGAGTCCAAAGGGTAATTTTATTGGAAAAATAAATTTTGTTTTGACATAAAAAATTAAAATTAAAAAATTATTGTCATTTGAAAAAATTTTATTATCCCTTTCGTTGGCATTTAAAATTGGGTTTGAAAAGTAAGAATCCGTTAGAATAATTAAAAATTACAAAGGAAATGTCAGTAATGCTATAAAGTCAAATCCTTTTTTCCTTTAAAATTTCCAGTCTTTTCCCTTTCCAAATTTTCAAAAATTTTTTCTTTCTTTTTTTTTTTTTTTTCAAAAATTTTTTTTTTTTTTTTTTTTTTTAAAAATTTTTAAATAAAGATTTCCCCTTTCCCCCTCCCCCCCCTTTTACCCTTTAAAAATTTCCAAGGGCCCCGGAACTTTGGAATTTTTTGTTAAAAAATTAATCCCCCTCAAATTTCACCTTTTTTTTTCTCTGATTTTTTCCTGTCAAAACCCAAACTCAAACTTTTAAATCTTATCATATTTTTTTTTTTCATCCCAAAAATCAAATATTAATAATTTATAAAATTTTTAAATATTTTTATTTATAATTTTAATATATATATATAAATATTTTTTTAGAAAGAGAAAAGGGAGAAAAAAAACTAAAAAAAATTTCTTACATAAAAACAGCTACCCATCCTTTAAAAATTTTCCTGAAGGTTAAAATTAATTAGGGATACATCAAAAAAAGTCAAAAAAATTTCCAAAATTTGAAAAATTTCCCAAATGGAAAACGTGAGCCCAAACAGAAAAGGGGACTTTGGAACAAAAGAACAACACCCCGGAGCGGAAATTTTGGCATTTCACCCCCCAATTGATGTGTTGTGTTTTGGGTAATTTAGTAGAAAACAATTTTAAAAAAATGCAATTTTATGGCAAAAACGGTTAAAAATGGGGGTAACAAAAAACAAAGGGGAAAATTTTAATAATTTTTTTTAAAAAAGGTGGTAAAAAACCTTTTTATTTTAAAATAAAAATTGAAATTTTTTTCCTTGGGACAAAACTTTTTGGGAATTTCCCCGATTGTCTGTGGTTTTTTTAATTGATTTTCTTTTTGACTAGATTAGAAAATTATATTATAATTTATTTTAAATAAAAAAAATTTAAAAATTTTTTTAGAAGGGGAGAAAAGGAAAGGGAAAATTTGGTAAAAAATTGTAAAAATGGGGTTTGGTTGGGACAATCCGGTAATTTTAAATTTTTTTTTTTTTAATTAATACTAAATTTTTTTTTAAATTTTCCCAAAAAAAATTTTCCCGAAATCCTTTTTTTTTGGGAAAAAATTTTCTTTTTTTCATGTTTTTAATTGGTATTTGAAATTCCAAATACAAAACCCCAAGGAAAAACCCCGAACCACAAATAACGGGGCTAAGTTTAAAGGAACAATTTGAAAAAATTTTAGGGTTGGAAATTTGTGTAGCCCAACCTGGGGGAAACCGACCCAAAGAAAAAAACGACCCAATTTTTCAGGGGGTTTTTTTTCACAAATTTTTTAAATTTTTTTCGGGAAATTTTTTTTCAATTGAAAAATGAAAATCTAAATTCGTAAAAAAAAAAAATACCCCCCCTAAAAATCCCATTTTTTTGCCCCAATGCAAAAAGGCCTTGGTTTTTTTAAAAAGTTCATAAAGCGATGTTACCTAAAACCCAAAGGGGCCATAGCTCATTCGACCAGGAAAATTTTACTTGGAAACCGAGTGAGTATACCCTTTTTGATATTAGCTATTCATTTTAGGAAATAACTGTGTGATCATGCGGTATTTGGGGGGGAGGGAAGGGGGACAAGTAACTCCCAAAAAGGGGCCTTTTGGCCGGCCCGCGGGGCCGCGAAAAAATTTCTGCAATGGGACCTAAAACCATAGTTAAAAATTACAACATCTATGTACATATTTTTTGTGTCTGTATGTAAGAAATGTAAGAAATAATTAACCTTATAACCACAACCTTGTGCTCAAGACTATATTTAACAATTATTTTGTCGAAAACTAAAAACGTGATGCATCGGAGGGGGGCATGGTCCGTATTTTTGAGGCAGCACACAACGTAAAGCCAAGCACGGGGCGGAATTTTTGTCAGACTCACAAAACTTGCGTCCTAAATTTGGTTATTCCTATTTAAAAAGACTATACGGAAAATTTTTACTCCGTTCTGGGTTCGATTAATCAGGAAAGCCTAGGTCATTGAGCACTAATGGGTTACCCACAAAAAACCCCCAAAAGTATTATACAAAAAAAATTTTTCTGTCAAAATTCCTATAAATTTAAACCCAAAAATTTATGGATTTATTATTTTCGATATTTTTCGCTTGGGCCCGTCTTACAGAACAAATATCTTAAAAAAAAATAATTCTAGGAAAATTTAAAAAATTTTTTTTTTTTAATTTATAAATATTTGAAATAATAAAACATTGAAAATAACATGAAAATAGAATTTGTTTCAGCCCCAGATTCAAATTACGTACAAGGGTAAAAGGGAAAAAAATAACCCTCTAAACACATTTTCACAAATCTCACAACGCTAAACCCCGTATGAATCCAATAAATAACTCGTACAAACAACCCCCCGCGTCATGGGAACCCCCATTATTATTCCTCCCAAACCACTATATCACAAAAAAAAGACTTGTTTATTCATGTTTATTTGTTTATTTGTTCATTTCAAGTGGTATTTATTAATTGCTAATTGGGGTAAAGTGGAGTGATTGTGTTTTTTTAAAATAAATTCTAAAGGTAGAGTTTAAATTTTAATTTATTTTATGTATAAACATATATCCCTAATTTTAAAAATTTTATAAAATATATATAATATATAAAACTGATTGTGTATATTGTATAGGTTGTGATTTTGTAATTTTTTATCATTTTTTCTGGGGGGGCAGTGCCGTGATTGTAAATACAACACTAAGCGAAGGATATTTAAGCGGGTGTTTTTTTTTTTCCTTGATGTTGAGGTTGAATTAAGGTACAAAATTGAAAAAGGCTCTGAATACCATCAAAAAACTAATCATTGGGAAATATAATTGTATCGACGTTATTTTTAACCCGGTTGAAATGAAAGTGGCCCATATTGGTTTTGTTTGGGGCAATCCGTTTTTTCTATTGAAATAAAAAGATCAGAAAAGATATTTTATAAAATCCTTATTCGCCTCGTGAAGGGGGCAAAATGCTCCGAAACGTTAGGCAATTCACTTAATAAAGCATTTTTATATTTGAATTTGTCCCTTGTTTTTTAATACCGTTAAAAAACCCCCCAAGCACTGTGTAAAATTTAAAATTTTTATTATATTATAATATTTATATTATTATATATTATATATTCATATTCATATGAAATTTTAGGGGTTTTTTTCCATTATTTTCTCAATATCTTTTCCAAGAAAAACACATTTCTTTTGAAACAAAATTAATCACTATTAATATTCACAATGCGAGCTGAGAGAAATTAGTGAAGCTGGATAAAGCCATTTCATTTCCGGTAAGAATTAACTGCAATAGAGAGAAATCGTGGAAACCACCACGATCATTATTTACATGTACAAACAAAAATTAAAAATAAAAATTCCCTGCAGATTTATATTAACCCCATTAAAAATGTTCCACTGAAAGTTCAATAATAAAGTGGAAATAATTGTAGTTTTTATGACTGGTTTTGATAATTTAATCTTGAACGTTTAACGACACAAAAAGTCTTGGCTCTTGGAAGTGGAATTCATTTTTCTCGTTTTACAAGTACACTTAAGTTGAATATGCAGACGAATTAGTATTAATTAAGACAATAAAACGTTGCTATGATCCTCATTAAAGACAGAACAAGAAAATACTGATATGTTTTAATAAATCTGAAGAAAATATCAAGTGAGTAAATGAAAAAGTGATTGAATAAATTAGTAAATAAAAGTAATTAAAAAGTTATATTTGTTGAATTAGGCTCGATGCTGAATCTTTTCATAAGATTCATATAATCGTATACGAACGTTTCAGCCTTGATTGGGTAGCGATGATATTGTTTGAAATTTCAATGTTGATAAAAACGATTTGATAAAATTTTATATATCTGATGGAAACTTTTTATTGGCAAAAACCTAGTTTATTTCTTCTTGAAGAGTCCATGGGAGTCGTTCAGCGAAATATCAGCTTTTGAATGAGATGAACGTGTATTTTATCAATAATCTGTAATGGCATACACCTGATTTATCTGTCCAAAACAAAAATGAACAAATAATAAATTGATATTCTAAAAAACTACAGTCGTGAGAAATGAAGGCGTGACTGGATCCTACACTTCATTTTATTTTTCAATATTTCACATTCTTCTAATAACCATATGTATATTGTTGGAAAGAGAAATCTAGATTGTTTGGAGTTGAGAAAAATAATGTTCATTAATTTTTTGTTTTGAAACTTGATGAATATATTGTATACGCCCAAGAGCCAATTGTACCAACTGATGATTAAATATTGTTTTTAATCATTTTTAAGGGACAAAAAAAACATAGGAACCAAGGGGGATAACAATAATTTGTAATTTTTGCTTTTTCATAATCATCATTGGGATACCCTTAAATGCCCTTATTTTGGTTTGAAATTTGATAAACTTGTATGATGGCCTAAATAAACAGCTATAAAATGTTGTGAAATACAAATTATTTTACTCACTCTCTTCGTTATTATGAGAAGCGGAAAATATTTTTTGCAATGTTATTCATTCATCTTGAAATCAATAGAAACGAGGAAATAGAAAAACATCTAGAATGTATGCAATATGAAATGCGATACAATTTTTCTAAATATGTTGAAGATTGGCCAACATAACATAGTCAACCACGGCAATACTGACCAAAAATGAAAATGTTTCCGGCATTTTATTCCTGCAATTAAAAATCGTTCCATCATGATTCTTTGAAACCCCCAAAAAAAGTATTTTTACAACACCCCGACCAGGGAGTGTGGGGAGTCGGTTTACCGCAACCGGTGGAACAGCTGAAAAATGAGCCGGGAAAATTAAAACCTTCGTATAGGGCAACGAAATTACCCGCACTTTGTGATTTTCAACACTGAAAGTACACTTTTGGATATAGAAAACGACTGAATGGAAAAATTTTGAAAAAGAGCAGATTGTCGCTGTTTTAAAGGGTTTTAGTTCAGGTTGTTTATTCTTTAAGTTTTGGGAGTTGAATATTAGGGTTTTTTAAGTTACTAACACAGGGCCAAAAGCAGAAAATCCCTTGTAAATAGGGGAAGTGCTATATAGATATAAACAAAAATTACACACCCTTTATCGTAAAAAAATTCATTTCGTACCAACGAATCTAAAAACCTGGTCCACTGCAACCCTTTTTTGCTATTTTTTCTATCTATTCGATGAATAAGAAAAATGTTTTTCATTATTTTTCGAAACGGGGTTGTTCGAATGCTACAAATTTTAATTAGGTAACCACCTCCGCTTTTAATTTGAGGAAAATTTTAAATTTTTTGGTGATTTTTATTTTTCAATTTTTCCTCTCAGCTAACTTTTGGGTTTTTGGAAAATTTAAGGGGAAATTTCCAAACCTGGGCCCAAAAGATTTTACCCAAAAAATATAAGTTCCAAATTGTATAAGTTTTTGGTAACAAAAAAAGTGTTCGAAGCAACCTGCGACCGTGCAGGGTTAGCCACAACATAAAAAACAGACAGACAGAAGACAAAATCGTTTAAAATTGGGGGGAAATCTTCGCAAAAGCTCAAAAAATTTTTCAAAATTTTTTACCCGAAAAGGGTAATCAGGGGTTTCATGACTTGTAAAATTATTTCGGAAACGCAGATTGATACTAGATTACAAAGCTTTTTTTCAAATTTTGACTTTTAAAATCTAATATAATTAAAATTTTTAATAATTTCTGTAATTGATTGGATTTTATAGATGAATGAGCTGGATCCCGGGGCCACTCACTGTAAAACTGATAAAAAATGTTAATCATTATGAACGATTAGTCATTTAAAACCCCCAGTTTTAAATTTGACATTTTCCTGAAAAAGTGGAACAAATATTTAATTTTCACGCATTTATACCCAATTACCAACGTAGGAGCATCCCAAAGGCATTTTTTAAGATGTTCACCCAAAGGTTTGGCCTATTTGTATTCTTTTTCAAAAAAGACCACTGGGTTTTTAAAACCAGGACAACTAAATTTTTCAAAAATGAAAATTAGATATTTTGAAAATTGATTTTTTTTTTTTCATTATATCAACAGTTACACTAAATGACTCTAAAATTTTAGTAATATTTTTTCTGATGTGAGAAATGTTGTTTTAAAGTATAATTTAAATGATTTGATTGATTAAAATCTAGGTACGAAGCTAAATAATTTGAAAAGGGATAACAAAATTTTTTCAATTTTTTCAATTCTTTTATAAATTTTTTTAATTCTTTGAAAGTTGATGGGCTATATTTTTGCAGTTATTTTAGAATTACCCTTTTCGCAAAGAATATCCCCAAAAAACCCTTCATCTAGCAATATTATCAACAAAAAATAAACTTCAGATTATATGAATAAATTTAATCAATCAGGAAAAGAAAACCATAACTAATTTAAATCATTATACTAGGTATTTATTTTCCCAAAAAAACCCAATAAATTTTATCGCCCCGATAATTCACCTTTAAAAATTAGTTTCTCTAAAATGCGCATAAGAGTCAATTTGAGTTTCCCTTTTTCCTCGGTTATTGTTACCCCCGCTAGTCGGGGGCAGCCCACCCCTTTTTTTTGTGGGGTTGGGGTGGGGGTGGGATGGGGGTAGGAAAGGGAGGGGGGGGCTGTAAAGGTAATTCAGATCCCAGTTACGACCATAACCGTCCGTAAATTTTATCGCAAACGTTTAAAAATCTGTTGAAAATCTGAGGTTCGTGCCCATAGAAATGGGCAAGCAAAAATGACTCGAATTTGAGGAATACCTTGAATTTGAAAATGTAAATTATAGGGAATGTTAAATTTACTACGAAAAAGCTTTTTTATTAATATTTTATATATTTTATATTATATATATATATATAAATAAAATTTTAGTAGAAAACGAACATTTAAAAAAATATAAATATATTATTGACATCAAAAATGAAAAACCGTGAGGGATGAGAGAAAAGGTGGAGATGAGTGAAAGGGGTGAGGGGATAGAAAAAGGGAAAAGGGGAGATCGAAAGATGAAAGATATGAGGGGGAGCACGGAAACAGAGAGAAGGGGAGCAAAATTTTGGGGGTTGGGCATGCTGCCAAAAAAGAGCTAAGATAGATAAAAGACGAAAAAAAAAAGAAAAAAGGGGAAATGGTTGTGTGGTGTGGTTGTGTTGAGAGAAGAGAGAGAGGAGAGGAGAGAGGAGAGAAGGAGAGAGTGAAAAGTGAGGGAAAAGTAAAAGGTTTGCAAGCGGCTTGTTCATTCAAAATTAACCAACCTTTTTTTTTAATACGTGTAATTATCTCCTTCCCCAGTAACGCTGTTACATATTTTAAAGGGGATATCTTTACAAAAAATTTTAAAAACTTCAAAAAACGCTCAGTGGTGTAAAAACGGGTTGTGCATAACTTAATAGCACAGTCGATAAAGCAGTTTATCCTCCTTTTATATTTTTTTTTTATCGCTCTGATAAATACCAAAAGTATTTTATAAAAAAACGGTAAACCAAGGGTTGAATACAGAATAACGTTTATGATTTAGTTTTACAACAAAAAATTTCAAAGGGGAATGTGATAATTGGAAAGGGGATGAGAAAAACTTTGCTTCAAAAATCAGGTTTTTTTTTTTTTTTTTTAATAAAAAACGAAACATAAACAAAAATCACTGTGTCCCAATTAGGGGTGAATTTCTTCAATGTTTTATACTTTATTTTTTGTCAAAGTGGGGGATACAAATTCGTGTGGTTTGGGTTTTCCTAAATCAATGTTTGGGAATTCCGAATATCCAAAAAAGGTTTTAAAAAATGGTTCCGACTTTCGGCAACTAATCTTTACTGCGGCGAAAATGTGGTCACAACAGCGTAGACCCCGAGCAAAATTCTTGTTCAAATTTTAAAAAATAAACAGGGGGATAAGATCGCCCTTGTGGGCCCCTCCAAAAGATCCTACTCTCACCCTTTCCCTTTAATTGGGGAACAATGATTTTGTATCAAAGTTTTATTTATTAAAAAAAATGGTTTGGTTATTCCTTTAAAATTTTGAAAACGGGGTTTTATCTTTCTGAATACCTTTCTTTTAAAGAGGAAAACGTGGGAAAAAAAATTTTTTTAATGATTAAAATTCTGGACATATTATTTTTTCTGTTTTGATTGAAAGTATTCATTGGAATAAACATAAAATTTTTATTTAGCTATTTTTAAAAATTTTAAAAGTGAAGAAATTGAAAAAAATTTAAAAGTACGAAAATTTAACAGCCTCATTTCTTTTCTTAGTTCATGAGCGGTTATTTAAAATTTTATCAAAGTTTTAAACAACTTTTCATTTTCCCCTTCCCTACTCTCCCTTCCCCTTTACAAAAAAAACTCCACAAATCCCAAAAGTTTGGGGGGACATAACACATTTAAACTTTGTTGTTTTTTTGAAACATTTTTACCCTTTTTCTTTCAATAGTTTAATCCCTTTTTATTTTCCCCCCCTAGGGGCCGGTATGAGAAATAATTCGTCTTCAATTCACTTTTGCAAAAACAATTAGGGTTGAAAGTGTTTACATAAATTTTTTCCTTTCCCTAATGAAAAATTTATTTCATCCCATTAAAATTAAATTCTTTCATGCTGTTCATCAAAAATTTTCCTTCTTTTTATTAAATTTTTCAAAAATTGGGGAAATTAAAAGAAGTGGCCCCCCGCTATTTCATTTTTTTTTTTTTCATCAACCCTCACCTGTAATTAAGTGGGATGTTTAAAATGAATGTTTAAATTTAAAAAAAAAAAACCAAATTTTTGAATGGAAAAAGGTTTTTTTTCAAACATTATATATAGAATTCATGTAATGATGTTTTTTTTATTCCCAAAAAAAGAAGTCTGCTCCAAAGGTTTTCCCATTCACCGAATAAGGAACAAAAAGATAAAAAAATTTAAAAAAAATTAAGCGATAATGATGGTGCTCGATACCAAAAAAAAAAACTGTGGGGAAATTTAGAACAGATTAATATAAACCGTTAAAATTCAGAAAAAAACTATACAAAATAATAGCGATACATTACATATTCAAAATTTTTCAAAAAAAAAAAAAAAAAAAAAAAAAAAAAAAAAAAAAAAAAAAAAAAAAAAAAAAAAAAAAAAAAAAAATTTTAGGGGTCCATTTGAATTTTTGTTTTTTCCCCAAAAGGGACCCCAAAAAAATGAAAATTTTGAAAATTTATGTGTTTAAAAAGACGAAATTTTTTGGGGGGAAAAAAGAAAATTTTTTTTTTTCCGGTTTTTCAAATTTTTATGTTTTTTCTTAAAAAAAAACCACCCGAAGATGAAAAATTCAGAAAGTGTGAGGGAAAAATTAAAAAAATTTTGAATTTTAATCAGATCATTGATGGTGGTGATGTCGGTTCACCGCAACCGTGTGTGAATCAGCTGAAATATGAGCCGGGAAATTAAATCACTTCGTATGAGGTCAACGAATATTACCATGCACTTCTGTGATTACATACACTGAAATGTACACTTATGGATATAGAAAACAGACTGAAATGGAAATATTTCGAAGAAGAGTCAGATTGTCGCTGTTTAAGGTTATAGTTTCAGGTTGTTGATTCTATTATAGTTTATGGTATGTTGAATATTATGGTTTGATATAGTTACTATACACTAGGCCAACGCAGAACGTCCGTTGTAAGATAGGCAAGATGTCTATATAGAGTATAATCGAAAAGTCTACACACCTTGATCATGTAAAATATATTTCATTCGATACCAACGAATCTAAAGAGCCGTGGATCTATCACTGCAACATTTTCTGCTATTATTTCTATCTATTCGATGAATAAAGAACATGTTTTACATTATTTTCTTCGAAACGGCTTGTTCGAATTGCATACAAATTTTAATTAGGTATACCACCTCCGCTTTTACATTTGAGGAAAATTTGAATTGTATTGGTGATATTTTATTTTTCAATTTGTTCCTCTCAGCCTAATCTTATGGGGTTTTTAGGAACATTGAGATGAAATTTCACAAACATGGCCCAACCGATTTGACCCAAAAACTATGAAGTTCCAAGTTGTATAAGTTTGTGTATACAAACAAAGTTGCATGTCGATAGGTCAAACCCTGCGACCTGTGCAGTGCTTAGCCTACAAACAATAAAAAACAGACAGACAGACAGACAAAACTCGGTGAGAATTGGATGGAAATCTTCGCTAACGCTCAAATAATTATTCAAAATTTGTTACCGTACGAAAAGGGTAATCAGTGATTACATGATCTTGATAAAATTCATTTACGGAATCGACACGATTGAGTACTAGATATATCAACGCTATTTTTTCATCTTCGACTTTTATATCTAGATATAAGTTAATGATTTTATGTAAGTAATTTCTGTAATTGATTTGTATTTTATACTGATGAATGAGCTGGATCCCAGGGGCCACTCACTGTAAAGCTGATAAATAAAATTGTTAATCTATCTATGAACGATTGAGTTCATATTAACGCCTCACAGTTCTTAATTATGACATTTTCCTGAAAAATAGTGGAACAATATTATTTTAATTTTCTACTGCACTTGATACCTGAATTACCAACGTAGGAGCAGCTCCAACTGGCAGTTTCAAGATGTCATCACCAAGGTTAGGCCTATTTGTATTCTTTTACAGATAAAGACCAACTGGGCTTTGTTAAAACCAGGTATCAACTAAAATTTGCTAGAAATGAAAAGTTACGATATTTTGAAAATTGATTTTTTTTTCACATTATATCAAACAGTTGACACTAAATGACTCTAAATTTCAGTAATATATTTTTTCTGATGTGAGAACTGGTTGTTTTAAGTAGTAATTGAAAATGATTTGATTGATTAATAATCTAGGTACGAAGCTAGAATAATATGTGAAGGGTGATAACAAGTTATTTCAATTTGTTCAATTCATTTTATATAATTTTTGAATTCTATTGAATGTTGTATGTGGCTATAGTTGTGCATGTTGATTTCAGAATCTACCCTAGTTTCGCAAAGAAATATCTCCAAACCAATTCATACTAGTCAATATTATCAACATAAAAACTAACTTCAGATATTTATAGTGAATAATTGAATCAATCAGGCAACGAAACCATAATCTACTTCATAATCTATTATATCTAGGTATTTATTTTCCAAGAATAGACCAGAATAAACTTGATCGCCCAGTATAATTACACACTTTAAATTAATTAGTTTCTCTAAAATGCGCATAATGAGTCAATTTCGAGTTTCATATTTCGCTCGGCTTATTGTGTACCCCGTCTAGTCGGGGGCGAGCCCACCCCTTGTTTGTGTGGTGTGGGTGGGGGTGGGATGGGATAGGAAAGGGAGGGGAGAGGGGCTGTAACGGTAGATTCTAGATCCTAGTTACGACCCATAACCGTGCCGTAATACTAATATCGGCTACAACGTTTAGAAAATCTGGTTGAAAAATCTGAGGTTCGTGCCTATAGAAATATGGGCATGCAAACTGACTCGAAATTTGAGGGAATTACCTTGAATTTGAAGATGATATTAATTATAGGGAAGTGTTAATATTTGACTATCGAAATGCATTTATATATATATATATATATATATATATATATATATATATATATATATATATATATATATATATATATAGTAGAATACGAGACATTGAATAAAATATAAATATATATATATTGACATACAAATATGAAAGACACAGTGAGGAGATGAGAGCAAAGAGAGTGTGAGAGTGAGTGAGAGAGTGAGGGGATAGAAAGAGAAAGGGGAGATCGAAAGATGAAGAGATATAGAGAGGGGAGCACGGAAGACAGAGAGAAGGGGTAGCAAAACTGTGTATGGACATGCTGCAAAAGAGAGCATGAGAGATAGATAAGAAGACGAAGAAAGAAAGAAATAAGGGGATAATGGTATGTGTGTGTGTGTGTGTGTGTGTGTGAGAGAGAGAGAGAGAGAGAGAGAGAGAGAGAGAGAGAGAGAGAGAGTGAGAAAGTGAGGAAGAAAGTAAAAGTGTAGCAAAGCGGCTTGTATCTATTCTAATATTCAACCACCTTGTTTTTTTAATAACGTGTAAATTATCTACCTTCGCACAGTAGCACGCTGTTACATATTTTAAAGGGCATATACTTTACAAAACATATTTAAAAACTTCAAAATATACATGCTCAGTGGTGTAAATACGTGATTGTGCATAACTTAATAGCACAGTCGATAAAGCAGTTATATCCTCCTTTAATATGCTATTTTATCGACTCTGATAAATACCAATAGTATTTTATACAAAAACAGGGTAAACCAAGGGTTGAATATTCAGAATAACTGTATTTATGATTCAGTTTGAGCAACAAATAATTTCAAGGAGAAATGTGATAATTGAGAAAGGTTATGAGAAAAACTTTTGCTTCAAATACTCAGTGTTTTTTTTTTTTTTTTTTCTAATAACATCGAAACATAATACAAAATCACTGTGTCCCAATTAGGGCTGAGATTACTTCAATTGTTTCATACATTATATTTTGTTTAGTTCAAAGTGGAAGATATCAACATTCGTGTGGTTGGATTTTCCTAATATCAATGTTGGTAATGTCCGGATATATCGCAAAAATGGTTTATACACATGTGTTCCGGACTTTCGGCAACTAATACTTCATCTGCGGCGAAGAAGTGTGGTCACATACAGCGTAGACCTGATGTCAAAGTTCATTGCTTCAATTTAAAATAATAATAACATGGGGTGATAAGATCGCCCTTGTGGTGCCCCGTCCAAACGATCCTACTCTCACCCTTAGCCTTAATTGGGGAACAATGATTTTGTATCAAGTTTCGATGTTATTAAAAAAAAATGGTTCGGTTATTCTTATGAAATTTTGAAAAACGGAGAGTTCTATCTTGCTGAACTACCTTACTTTCAAATGAGGAATACGTGGGAAAATAATTAATTAATGAGTAAGTATTCTGGACACTGATTATTTGTTCTGTATTGATTAGAAAGTATTCATTGGAATATAATACGATAAAGTTTTCCACTTGAGCTATTTTAAATACTTAAAATGTGAAGAAATGTGAAGAAATTTAAATGTAACTGAAATTAAGCAGCATCATTTACTTTTCTTTATGTTCAATGAGAACGGTTATTGAAATATTTTATCAAACGTGTGTAAACAACTTTTCAGTTTTCCCCTTCCACTATCTCTCCCTTTCCTCGTTTACAAACTACCTCCACAAATAACCCAACAGTTGGTGGGATCATTAAGCTACATTAATCATTTATGTTGTTTTCGAATACATTTTTACCGTTTTTCTTTCAGATAGTTAAATCCTCATTCTATTTCCGCCCCTATGGCCATGGCTATGAGAAATATATTCGTCATTCAATTCACTTTCGACAAATAACAATTAGGCTTGAAGAGTGTTTACATAAATTGACTTCCTTTGCCATGAATGAAAAATTTATTTCATCCATCATTCAATTTAATTACTTTCATGCATGTTCATCAAAATATTCATTTCCTTCATTTTCTGATTAAGTTTTTCTAAAAATATTCGTGAAATTAAATGAAGGTGGCCCCTGCCTATGTTCATTTTTTTTTTATCTCATCAACTCATCACCTGTAATTATAGTGGGCATGTTAATATGAATGTTCAAATTGAAAAAAAATTAAACCATAAATTATTGAATGGAAATGGTTTGATTTCAAAACATTCATATATAGTAGATTCATGTATATGCATGATTTATTTATTACCCAAAAATGAAGAGTCTGCGTCCATAAAGGTTGCCCATTTCACCGAATAAGAGAACAATAAGATAAAACAAATTAATAAATAGAGTAATGCGATAATGATGGTGCTCGATACCAAAAAATAAAACTGTGGTAAGTTGAGAACAGATTATATAGTAATCCGTTAATAATTCAGAAAAAAAGCATATACAATATAATAGCGATACATCTACATATTCAATTCATTCCAAATATATAGATGGTTTCTGAAATTTGAAATAGATCATGTCAAAGCTAAGAGAGCAACATAATAAATGGAACTATTTCTAGGAAAACGCCATATATGCGTTGATATACGAGCGGATAGTAATAGTATGGGTAAAAATGGGTAAAAACTGCTTCGAGTGGTACCGATTTAGCACATTTCATGTTTTTTCTTCAAAATGGCTGACCCGATCAAGATGAAAATTTCCAGAAAATGTGTATAGAAATGTAATTAAACTGCACGCAAATTTTTTTGGGGGGGAAAATGAAAATATTTTCTTTTTTTTTCCGCTGTGTTATTCTAATGGGTATTTTTGAGATGTCTAAAATTCATAAGAACAAAAGTTACCACCCGAAGATGCCACAAAACTATACAGATCTAAGTTAGATGAGGAACCAAATATAAAAAAAGTTTTGAAGTTTGAAGTAGCCGTTTGACCTGTGGAGAACCGACAAGAAAACATAAAAAAAAACATGAAAACGAACACCAATTTTTTTCAGTATGTCAAACTGAATCCTCGCTGAAGCTCGTATGATTAAAGTTGAATCATTCACAAAATTCAACGAAATGAGAATTGTGCCACTAGCTTCAACTAGAAACCCCATCACTTATATATCTACTAGATTAAAACTAGATTGTTGTCCCAGATTTATACTACGAATTTCAGTTCTGAGCCTATTTCATCAAAAGTATCAAATATTCCACATATACATCTATAAATGAAAATTGAAATGTTCGGGAAATTCTCTTCATCAGTACACCTTCTTTATTGAAATCTTTTGTTCGATTTAACTGGAGGTTATTTCCAGAAATCTTCATCGTGTAATTTCAATATTCCCAAAAGCCATTGTTCGTCGTTCTATTATTAATAGAGAATAGTTTAAATACCGCAACTGATAAGACAGTGTGAGGATGTAGCTAACTTTCCCGCCTTTTCCTTGTCTAGTTATACTTCCGGTTTCCTAGCAACCACGTCACTTCCGTTAGGACCGAAACTTGGCTCGGTTTGTAATCGAAACCCCTAATCGCATACACGTATTTTACCGAAATACGCCTATACTAAAGACCATTATGAAGGGGATTATTAATTACCCTAGTAGAATTGTACCATCTTTCCTGCAGTTACCAGATTTTGGTTGTATGAAAATGGACATATTGTATCACTGAAATATACTCAAACATCTTCAACAGTATTAATTGGGCTTATATAATTTTTCGATATCTTATCGGTCATACACGAGTCAATGAAAAAAAAATCCATCTATATATATATATATATATATATATATATATATATAGTTTCCACAATTATTCATATTACTTCCCGTCTTTTGCGGTAACTTTGCGGTAAATCGAATTACAATTTATTGATTCAATCCAGTTTTATCAATTGAATAACACAAGCTCCCCCAAAAAACGGAAAGAAATATATATATATATATATATATATATATATATAAATATATATATATATATATATATATATATATATATATATATATATATATATATATATATATATATATATGATCATTAAATTTCTTGGATACGATCCAATATCGAGATGTGTGGGATATTTTAGCCACGTCATAAAAGATACGTCTCGACCGGGAAGACGTATATCTTTTATAACATGGCTAAAATATCCCACACATATATATATATATATACATATAGATATATAGATATATATATAAATATATATATACATATATATATATATATATATATATATATTTATATATATATATATATATATATATATATATATATATATATATATATATATATATGTATATATGTATATATGTGTGTGTGTATAAGAACTGAAAACGATATGAAAGTGAAATGAAAGTATCTGCTTCTCTTATCTAAATATCAGTATTAAATATTAAAATGATTCATAATACATACAAACATTTCTACATCTCATTTTCCACCCTTTAACGTTCATCGTAGCAGCCTTTCTGGTTGTGTGTATTAAAGTTGGGTGGGAGTTATTATTTCCAGACACGTTAAGGGAGGTGGGGGGAGAAAAGGGTTGAGGGTAGCGAAGTATATCATGCAAGAAACTACCCCTTGCTGGTTAGGCAAGCCGATTGATCCATCCGATTGTTATCTTACACCAAATTGCACATGAAAAGAGAGAACTGCCCATCCTTAAAAAGGGTGGACAGTATCATTAACTACGCTTCCATGATTTAAATTGGGTACGTTGGATGTTTTAATGGGATTGACTCGTTTACTCATTAAAATGATGAAGGATCGTTTGTTTTTAGAATCATCTTGAATGATTAAAAACACATTTTAATTATATGTAAACAACAAATATCATCCCTGTGCATTTAATATGGATATCTAAAAAGAATTATGAACACAAATTTCAGGAGTAGAGAGTTTTTGAATTCTTTTGAAACGTTAGAAAATTGTAAAAAAAGTTGAAAACAAATCTTCAAAACGTGGTAGCTCCACCAAATATAAAGATATTCCCAATGTCTGTTTTTGAAGTTGGGAACAATTCACAGTATTCACATAATTTTGGTTAACTTTGATTTGGGATCATCCGGGCGCTGGTGGTGTGAGATATAGGAGACGGTCGCTCGGAAACTTCTTTCTGAAGATTTTCAAAAACCTGGCACCTCCACCAATAATTAAAAATAATAGTAAAGTGATGATAAAAATATTGATAATAGTGAATCACAGGTAAACACGGTGCCCATACAATAAAAAAATTCATCTTTAGTTATTTTCAAGTTCAAGGACCAGTGTTATTGTAATAAAATATATATATGAACATACGTTTATGTCTAAAATTAGTCATCAATAGACCCTATGGATTTCTATTTCTGAAATGTGAATTCAAGCAGTTTCAAGAATAAAATTGAATGAATTTCATTAAATTCTAGATAATCATCATCTGAAAACCGATCTGATCCACAAAAATAGAAGTCATGGATATTTAAGACCATTCAATTATTTTGAAGTTGGTATACTTCTTATTCTATAAAAATTCCGTCAACATGAAAAAAAATAGTGAAGCTGAATTTCTCTATATTGCATGAACACCCTGCATGCCTCCCCCTCCCCCTAAATAATATCTAAAAAAACAAAATACGAATCTTTCAATCACCAATAACTTCAACACCATTCCAATTGGCCCTCACCAGAAGCACTTTTACTTCAATCACTCACTCAACTCCGAGTGCATATCCTAGATAACAAAACACACCACCACTGCCTTCTTGATATGATGTCCCTCTCAACATCTCCTGTATAATAGGCCACTCGCGGTGTAATCAATCCCCCCTCCCCCCCCCCCTCCCCTCCCACACAGGACCCTCATGCTCAACCAAGCAGAACAACTGATTGGGAAAAGAGAGGAAAACCTCGTTCACAAACGAGAGGCCGGTTTTCTGTATTTTCCAACCGATTATAATAGGTTGCTTTGGTACCATGAGAGGAAAAAAGATTTCCTTTGAGATGAATACGTGGTTAGGGATTATGCTGATGAGAATGGTGGGGCGCTAGTGGCGTGAAAATGGGGTACTATTAGTTTTTAGGGGGTTAGAAGGCCTAGAAACGGTTGGAGATTTGAGATCATTAGCTCGGAATATACTTATATTCAAGGTGAATTCACGCTGGGGTGGTGAAATCGCCCTTGTGGTTCCCCGTTTGAACGATATCATCTTTTATACATAGCCGTAATTGGGGAACAATGATTTTGTATCAAGTTTCGATGTTATTGAAGCGAGCGTGTTAACCACTGCGCTGCATGTGCCGGTGAGGAATATACTTATATTCACGAAAGTTGAAGGGTGTGTACCAAAATATTGGTAAAATATTGTTTTTGTTAATTTTCTATTATTGTGCTATTTTCAGGATGTTTGGATTTGCCGCCCCGGTGGCCAAGTCAATTATCGCTAGCGGTAGTAACTGAAGTCACCGTTGGGCGTGGGTTCGAGTCCCGCATAATACATGGGTTTTTGTATACGTCCTTTCACCTATCATCACTTCATCGTTTCATTATCATCCGCTCATTCGTACCCCCGTATAACCTAGCTGTTTGTGGGGTCGCTAAGCAACTTGAAAAAAAATCTGGATGAGGGTTTACTTGGATGAGGGTTCAACCGCACTTTTCTGAAGGCTATGGATGAATTAGGGCTATGGATGAAAGATGAGATCGTTCGAATGGGGCACCACAAGGGCGATCTCACCACAACGTAATATAACCGGCAATAGCAATGGACAATTATGCGGCAGGTTTTGAGTCAGATTAAAGTGAGAATAGCCCTAGAAATTCTAATAAGTAGAAGAAGAAAATGAAAATCAGAGATGATTTGAAAAATGAATATAATAATCGAAGATCATTTTCCCCATTGCAACACGCGATTGAATTATTTCTAAAGAAAGAAGAATGCATAATCAATTGTTCTACGTTGAATAGTAAAATCACTTTTGTGGGGGCTCGTCCGAAAAATACATGTAATACTTACCCTTAATTGGGGGATAACAACTTTGTGTCAGGGTTCCAACATTCATAAAAAAAAAAGTTTTCCCGAGACAGAATATAATGAAAACCAATTAACTTGAAACGGTTCTCAAGTTCTAAAGAGCTGTTATAAGATACCTCAATGAAGTGGTAATTAACAACTTTTCAAGCTCCACTTTATAAATTTATAAGAATACCATTTCATTATGATATTCATTTCTTGTCTTGACAATCATTATTCAATAAGATCGCATTTTCTTACTACGTTAAGAGTTGAAAATAATACAATGCGCTTTTTGCAAATCACTTCATATTATATATAACGCTTTTGTCTGGCGAACACAGCGCCCCTAGCGACTAGTCACGCAATGAAACGATTAGCGTTCGTCGACACTAGATCACGCCATCTTGACTAAACAATACCACTCGAAACACCCGATCGGCGATAATAAACTATATAAATAAACTAACGATCGAACCGGAAATTTATAAATTTAGAAACTAATATAAAATAAAATGGAAAAAATATTGTTTTTTTTTGGAGATGTTTTTTTTCTTCTGGGGGGTTGGATAACAAGAAATCTGTTTGGTTTGGCCTTACTATACGGGAAAACCCGTTTTTTAATGGGTTTTAAATCCCCCAAAATTAAAAATTTTTTAATGTTAAAAATTTTTTAAATTGTTTATTATTTTAAGGGGTTTTAAAACGGACCAGGTTATAAAAAACCAAAACCTAATGCCCCGGGGGGTTTTTGGGAGTTGAGTTTTTATATTTTTAAAACCCTTTTAATGGTTTAATCGCGGTTGGATGGAATGATGAGGGATAGGTAAAGGTTCTTGGGTAATGGGAAGGATAGTGGGAAGGAAGCGGTCATGGCCGACTTATTGTAGGAACCATCACGGCATAAGCCTAGACTACAGAGAGAAACCATGAAAAAACCCTGAAAAGATGGTCGGCGGTGGGGATCGAATTGGGTCCAAAAAACCATGCCCCCAGATAACATGGAGCGAGCACGTTAACCACTGCGCTACATGTGCCGGTCAGTTGTTATCACTTGATAACTGGGGTTTATTTTTTTCCCTAATTCAGAAAAGGCTAAGGACTTAGAAATCCCGGCTTATATTTAACGCTACTTGGTTTGAGCATACTTAAATCATCCCCTCCACGTCACTATCCATCCTCCCTCGACCCCAGCTAAGCTCCTTTCAAGAACCCCCATAACCTCTCACTGCATCAACAATTGACCATCCCGATCGACCGTCCGCCCTATTGAATAACACTAACAGACCTTTTGACCCCCAACCCAATACATTAAGTAATCAACATTGCCCGTCCCGATCCCCCGGCCCCCTACCCAATAACACAACCCCACGCCGTTAACCCCAACCAAACCTAAAAAAAAGAGGATCTGGCACTAGATAGCCGTCTGTCTGAATGTACTAGGAATGTAGCATATTACATTCTTGATGTTGCATATTCACATACCTTGTATCACATATCACGGTTTCAAGAGCTGGGAGTAAACCAACCATATGAACACCAATAATAAGGGTGTATAGCAGAGATCTCCAAACTAAAGCTCTATTTGTACTAGTGATGCCTTCGGGTACCCGGATACCCGGGTCGGGTGGGAAAGTTTCCCCGGGAAATATTCTGTTCCCGGTACCCGGGACCCGCTAGGTTCGGGTAATTGCTAACCATCCCATAATATAAAAATAACTTTTAAAAATCAAAAAAAACACCGGAGAATTAAACTTCGCATTCCAAAAGTTTTTTCCCCTCCCTTTCCCCCCCCCCAAAATTGTAAATAATGGCTCGTCAAATTAGTCGAAACCCCCCCGGGTTTCTGGGGGTCACACGGAGTGTCGAACCCCTCTCGTAACGCTCTCTATTTTGCCATGCAAATATATTTTCCCGAGAATGAAAGCAATTAGTAACCCAATTACCTCCCTCACGATTTGGGGTTTTTGTCAAGTTTTTTCTCACTTCGTGTTTTTTTAGCTTAAATAGGTTTTTTATAATTTTTGTTTTTCAGTTTGTAAATTCCCCGGGAATCCCCGGGGTTTTGGCGGGTCCCCGGTTCCCTAATTTTTTTACCCGAAGGCAAACAAAAATTTGTACGGTTCAAGTTTTCATCCAAGTCCGTGGATTCAAGGGTTGTGGGTTAATTTTGAATTTCTTTTTACAGACTACACCAGGAAACCCTCTTTTAATCATATTTTATTATAGTTTCCTTTCTCTTCAACATGTACACATCTACGCGATGAATAATTGAATGAGAAACTTAATGAATGAATGGATGAATGAATTAATCAAATAATAAATGAGTAGGTGGACAAATAAATTCATGAATTTATAAATAAATAGAGAAAATAATGAATTAATAAATGGAGAAATGGAGTAAAATATGATGTGATAACCTCTGTGCACTAATTGAAAATCTTGGCCAATTAGTACTTCCGGTCTATTGACCCCCCCCCCCCTCCAACACACACACACACACAAAGTGGACATGAAAATCGATTACGAAGTATACGTAACGTTTCTTTCAGAACTTTCAGGGTCTTCATCACAAAAAAAAATCTTCTCCGAATATGCTCAAAGGTTCGAAATCATCTTTCAAGGAAACTCAATAAAGACTGAAACAATATGAAAAAAAAAACTCATTTTTCGCCCGTCTAGGAGTATTATATACCACTCGGTGGTATTTCATTTCATCGTGCCCTCTTTAAAGCAACTGCTTTGAGCAAATATTAATTTCAATTTCCTTTTTTTCACGAACACACATATAATATGAATATTTGGAGTAGACGATTATCCGTCTCCCATATCGTTTGAGGCTAACGATCGGGTGCTGCGAACTGTCAATATACTAGTGGAAGGAAGCCAGATTAATTTGAATCTGTTTCCATTACTCGGCTACTTTACAAATAACACGATAGAAAATTAATAAGTATGAAATATAAATATTAATTTTAACTTTTTATATCGTTTTATTTTATTTTTTTTTGAATTGAATAACATAACACATCAGAAAGTGCAGGGCTAATCAAAATGAATGACATTTATCATTATCGTTATAAATTAGATTTCCACATTTTGTTCATAAAACATGAATCACCTCCGTGGCACATTGATTATTGAAGTCTAATCGGTCGAGGGTTCGAATCCCGCATAAGGCATAGGTTTTTGTGAACATCATTCATGAATGATTGATTCATTTGTACACCGAAATAGTCTATCATTGTGGTCGTAAAGCACACATTAAACAATACAAAAATGTATCAGTAACATTCAAATTCCTTGCATATGTTACATCCCACGATACACCAATGTTAAGCAAGTTGCTTATCTTACTTCAATAATAAAACCATGTTCACACTAAAATCAATTGGATCAATCACACATTGTAGAAATCTATCATACACTATAATTAGACGAGCTTTAGCGAGGATTCAATTTAACAAACTGATTTTGTCTCATGTTTTTCTGTCGGTTCTCCACAGGTCAAACGGCTACAGCTATCAACTTCAAACTTTTTTTCAATATGGTTCCTCATCGAACTTAGATCTGTATAGTTGTGTGGCATTATCGGGTGATAACTTTTTTTTATGAATTATATAAATTCCAAAAATACCCATTAGAATGACACAGCGGAAAAAAGAATTTTATTTCCCGAAAAAATGAAATTTTGCGTGAAGTGGAATTACATTTTTATACACATTTCTGGAAATTTTCAGCTTGATCGGGTCAGCCATTTTGAAGAAAAATCATAAAATGTGCTAAATTTGTACCACTCGAAGCAGTTTTTACCAATTTTTACCCATACTATAACTATCCGCTCGCCTAACAACGCATATATGGCGTTTTCCTAGAAGTGTTTCATTATTAATAATTTTAATAATATGTGTTTTATGGTCAACACCTCGTTACCTGTGTCGCAAAAAGGTAGATTTTTTCTGGTGTGAACAAAAATCTGCATCCAGTTCATAAGGGAATCCTCTAAAATCGCGTCAGGCAAATGGGACCGTTGGCTCTGATTTGTCCGCAAATAACCACAAATGCCTGCCATGTTATTAGTATGGGAGTCCATACTCTATACTTTGTTATAATGATCAAGTATGTTGCTATCACTACATGGTGACCGAGTATTGGAAAAGAAAAGATCATAAAAACTAATATAATATGTAAATATGAATGGAGATTGTAAATGTTAACCTAATTTCCACTTGAGTTTTACGTGAGGCGACTTGAGAAATAATAGACGAGACTTATACAGTACCAAGTTGACAGTTGTGCATAGTAGTCACCTGAGTTGAATGACTTATAAGTCGGAACTAGTTGTAGTTAGAAAAAATTGGTAGACTGAATTGGAAACAATTTCAAATAAACTGGAATATCATCTTTGTATGCATCTTTATTATTGAAAATAAGACTCCAAAAGAAATACCGTATATCGGGAATCTTAAAATTAAGTGATATGAGATAAATAGTTATTAGTTATAGCATCGTAATATGAGTGAACAAATGTTATTGATGGATGGATCATATGGATAATGTTTGTAAATGTATGTGCATTTTATTCCTATAGTGACTTATTCTTGGACTGTTCTAATATCATTGTTCGATCAGTTTTCAACAATAAACATTATTATTATTATTATTATTATTATTATTATTATTATTATTATTATTATCATTATTATTATCATCTTGAAGGTTCACAGCCTTTCCAGGCTTTGTGGAAAAGAGTTTCATCATACCATATCTAATCATTAACATCATTCTCATTTTTTCCATGTTTTTTTATCATTCATTGATTTATTTTATATCCACCGGTCAAACATAATGTGTAATTGTTATTGCAAAAATGATTGTAATATTAAAACGTGTCATGAAAAAAAAAGTATTGAAATTAACTGTGTTTATCCTCTTCATTAGAATTTTTATATCCCACACCATTCAAAAGTTATCAACAAAGAACTGATATTTCGCTGAATCGACCTTTGCGATGTAAGATAGATAGTTATTACTTATACCATCTTGAAGAGATTGAAAATATATGTGATTCCTTGTTATTAGAATTTTGATATCGTACACCGTTCAGGAGTTATCACCAAAAAACTGATGTTTCTTTACATCGACTCCCAAGGGCTCCTAACGTGAAGAACTTGACACAAATTAATTGTTTCCAAATTGAGAATTGAGATTCAAAAAGGCAATGTAGGATCGTTGATGATGATTATTGTTTGCTCAACGACCCCACCAATAGCTAGGTTATACGGGGGTACGAATGAGCGGGTGATAATGAAACGATGAAGTGATGATAAGTGAAGGACGTTCACAAAAAACCCATGCCTTATGCGGGATTCGAACCCACGCCCAACGGTGACTTCAGTGTCTGAAGCGTGCTTCAGCTGACTGAGCCAACGAGGGTGGCTGTAGAATCGTTCGGACGGAAGACTACAAGGGAACACCTTATCACCCCAAATCACATCCTATCCACATGAATATATATATTCTCACAAACATATCTCTCCTGTTATTCCTGTTATATATCTACATGAACACTCCCCGTGAACCCAGACGTGTCGTCTACCTTGTCAGATTCCCTCGGGACGTCAAACAGGAACAAGACGCTTTTCAGTGACGTCGCGACGCTCTGCAGTGACATTCTGGACATGCTTTAGAAGTGATTGATATGCGTTTATTTCCTCACAGCCGAAGAATATTTGATAAGAAAACTAGGCGCCTCATTCTTGTACGTTGGGACTGGCGTAATACACACTTTACACGATCAACTAAAGTAGCAATGCATTTCGGCAATGTATTTTTCGGCGTGTAAAGTATCCCATACAAGAAGGAAAAACGATGTTCATAATAAATGACCACGCTGTCGGTGTCACCAAAAAAAAAATGTAACTCTAGCCATATCAACCAATAGTCCAATGTGCTCATCAGCTCAACTTTATAACCATTTGCCACAACATGTCGAAGACAGCAATTCAGCTGCTAATTTCAAATCAAACGTCTGCAACTTTTTGAAGAAGAACATTTTTTATGCTATAAGAAGTTATCTGAACTGTATTTGAAATTTTAACCTGTTAATAACTGTATTTCAATCTGAAATTTTCCACTCTCTCATAGGTAAGGTTAGGTGGTAGAACGGTTGGCTGACCGAACCTCGCCCTTTATGACTGTAATAACAGTGTTTTACACGATTAATAAAGACTTTCTACTTCTACTTATATAATTTTTATTTTTTGCCGTGGCGGTGCCAGTAGCTTGAACCTTGACCTAACGAATACCAGTAGCGCAACCTAGAGCTGAAATCACTGAAACATAGATCGACAGCTGCGATAAAACTACTGATTGATTAGTAATTACATAACATAACATATGTTTGAATTATTGGAATTTGGAGATCAATGTAAACATAACCTAAAACTAACCTGTCTTCTGTATCACTGAAAATCTTCTGTATCGAAAATGGTCGGTCACTAATCTTCGATTCTCCCACTCAACGATATGTGACGTTATAGTGAAGCGGCTAAGATCCAAATATCATAACAATCGCGCATTTGGTGATTAAAGCGTGAAATTTGATAGAGATGTGACTTTTGATGTTTAAAAATTATTTGGCTATGATATCAAGCGCGATATTTCCCCTGAGAGCTGAAATATCCAGTGACGTAAAAAAAAAAAAAAATATGGGGGGAGGGGTATGTGTTATTTTTTTAACTTTTTTGTATTTTATTCAGTAACTCACGAATACATAAACAATATTATGCGAAAAGTTTCCTGAAAAATTATGTATATCTGTTAAAATACGTCAAATTAAGGTCAACAATGTGAAAAATACGTTTTTGTTATCATAAGTTTTCGGGGAAAAATGATGTACATGTTCCTGAACGTAAAACTAATGACTTAATAATTATTACACTTTACTGGCCGCTGATTGGTCGGCCACTAGCAATACTACCTCGAAAGTTGAAAGTAGTCTATTCCTACTCGAGGCAATACGTTGACAGCAATACCAATTTAGATTGTCGAGTAAACGCGAGATAGGAAAAGCATGTATTCTACTTTGTAGCGATACATTTCGGTAATGCATTACTAGGGATAAGTTGATCGTGTAAAGAGGGTATAAGTGATCACTTAACTCAAACTGTCGTGACTTTAATCTTATATTTGTGAATTTATATAAGGAGATGTTTTTTTTTTTTTGTAAAATGACTTCATTATTAACCTGAATTCCACCCTCCTATATCACCAAATAGGAGATTGAAGGTAGGATAGTGATGTAATAATATAGAAGGCCTTGGTTGGGTTGAGTGATCACCAACAGCTAGGGTGTGCGAGTCTACCTAATTTCGAGTCCGAGTTCCCGCCAGACTCGAACTCGGACTCGTGGTGATAATTTCAGATTCGATTTCCGAGTCTATCAGAGTCTTCAAATCTGCCACCGATTCCGAAATTTGAACTCTCGAATTATCAAAATTTGAAATACTCACATATGTATTTGCTATTCACAAAAATCGTAATTATTTATATGTTTGAAAAAAGACTCGCGACTGGCTCAGACTCGATACTTTTATAGTTTTCTATGAAATTAAGGAAATAAATACCGTCACTATATTCATTGAAATCCAATTTAGGGCCTTAATGTCCTTTAAACTTGTATCCCTGCTTAACTTAACCAATGATCCAAGTCATTGATTATCTGTCACTTAATTTCCCTCATCATTCATCCTCATTGAAATCACATTAATTAGTACCTAAGCTGATCATCATATCAAATTCTCATATAAGTTTCGAAATATTATATGTCATAACCTTTCTTTTTAGATTAAAAGTATAAAAACATTTTATCTTCCATCGTTGATCCATAAATTACTAAAGTAACAAAAAGCGTTTTCCTATATTTATACTATATGCGAATCTTTTGAAAACCACGTACCTTACATTTATATGCTAATATAATAGCTGTGCAAATTTAAATCTACTATTCATGTAAATAACTAGTTGACTTTATTATCAAAAATAGGAAAACAAGTTTTCAGTCTAGCTATAAGATAATAGGGTATAAAAAGAAATGAGTCTAGTTAGTCACTAGTTTATTCCGTCAGTTAGTGTGATCAGTTATCCCGCGAATAAATTAGTAATAACGTTTCTGAGTTTCGATCGTTGGATGAGCTACGTAAAGATCCACTGAGCCTTTCACGGAATTGGTCTCTGTGATATAATTTTTCATAAGTTCAAGTATAGTTTCTGTGTAAAATATGTCATTTGTAAAACTCTGTGAACACAAGAAAATAATATAAAATATTTAAAATTCGATTCGTAAATAGAAACGGAAGGTCAATATTTTTAGATTGTGGTATCAAGAAAAAGCACTGAAAAAGATCGACAAATACAAATAAAAAATAGAATGGAACAGAATAGTCGTACATTTTGTTTGAATAATTCACATCGTGTATTCCTTGTATAGTCATGGACACAAATAATCCTCTTTTTATTACTTTTAAAACTTGACACAAACTCATTCGTCCCGATTAAGGCTGAGGATAACAACTTACGACCGTTTGGGTGGATCATTAAGAGTCTATGGTAGTCGATTTAGTGGAATATCAGTTTTTGGTGATAACTTTTGAATGGTATGAGATATCAAAATTCTGAGAATGACAAAAGTATAATTTTATCGAGTATGTTTGATTGTAATTTCATCAGATATAGTAACCATTACCACCTATTTTATGAACAATCTGTAATGAATAAATTAAATATGTATATAATGTAAACAAATATAAACAAACATAGATATTTTTAATTTCTACACAATATGGTGGAATAAATAATTATTTATCTCAAATCGCCTAATTGTCATGCGTATGAGGTTAAAAATACTTATTTTTTCAACCTATACGATAGATTTGAGATTAATAGTTCTTTCTTTCACTATGGTGAAGGTATTAAAAATATCTGTGTTTCCTCGTTCTCCGAATTTCAATAGGTAATCTCATTCAAAAGTTATCACCAAAAAACGGATATTCCGCTAAATCGACTCATGGACTCTGAACAGGGAGTTTTTACCATTTCAAAAAATTGTGAATCAGTCTCCAACTTTTTTAACAAATTCTGAATTATGAAATTCTCAGATTATGTTTATAAGATAAGCGATACCTATTTATATGTAATGTAATCCGAACCGGCACATGCAGCGCAGTGGTTAACGCGCTTGCTCCATGTGATCCGGGAGACGAGGGCAATTTCGGACCCCGCCGCCGACCATCTTTACAGAGGTTGTTCTTGGCTAATGTCGGGATGGTTCCTACAATAAGTCGACCATGACCGCTTCCTTCCCACTATCTTTCCCATTACCCAAGAACCTTCATCTCATCATCCAATCATCTCATTAATCATCCATCCGACTCCATTAGATCTCAGTTATCATAACAGTGCGTCGTTAAACCCAATAAATATATATATATATAAATGTAATCCGAATTTCTCCGAATCTTCTGTCTGCTCCACAAATATTCATTCAAACTTTCATTCATTTATTCATTCATTATTTCCAGGGACTGAGACCTTTATGTATAAAGGTCCCGGTTGCGGTCACGGTTGTGAACTGAATTTTATAAAGGTCCCGGTTACGGTCCCGGTTACGAAGCAAATTTTATAAAAGTCCTGGTTTCGGTTAAGGTCTCGAAGTGAAATTAATAACGGTCTCGGTCCCGGTTATGATTATGATGCATATTTTATGAAGGTCTCGGTTACGGTTACGGTTATGAACTGAATTTCATAAAGGTCCTGGTTACGGTACCGGTTACGAAGCAAATTTTATAAAGGTCCTGGTTTCGGTTAAGATCTCTCAAGTGAAATTATTTACGGTCCAGGTTATGGTGCAAATTTTATAAAGGTCCCGGTTATGGTTATGTAGCAAACTTTATAAAGGTCCCGATTACTGTTACGAAGGAAAGTTTATACAAATCCCGGCTGCTTACCTTGAGTTTTGCGGCACATTCTCCTACTGAGCAAAACGACTCGTCCACAATACGGTCGTAGTTAAAGTATTTCCGAATCGGGTTACTCTTTTTTTACCCATTCTAAACTCTAAAGCTACTTAATATTTAATTGTATTTTTTAATGATAATAATCAATTATAATAATACTTTGTGATCACACACTAAATTCAATTAAATACGAATAGATATAATAGTATAATATAAAAGTATGAAAGTAAAAGTATGAAATAAAAAATGTTAGCTTCAGCCCTAACCCCTATCACCTTCACACAAGTCATTCACCAGAGACGCGCGTACACCGAATGCGTGTCGGGCGTGAGTGACAAAAAGATGCCAAGTAGATGTTTTTCTCACATTTTTCATATTTGTTGAAACATATACACATGAGAGATGAAGGTCCCGATCGACCGTCTTTCCTCTTCCGCATCACTAGCGAACGGAGGGTTCGTGGATACATCTCTTGTGTCAATACAATTATTATATTATTCTTTTCTCAGGGAAGTGGTTTTGGACTTGGGAATTCCCACAAATATGTCGTCGGCATGACTTTGACTCGCACTAATCCGACACTAAAATCTTGAGAGGATACTGTCTCTCGACTACCCTTCCCCCCCCCCCCCCCCCACCCCTTTCACCACTCATCGAAGGTTCGGCCTCAACAACCTTGAAATAAAAGAGTTTGTTTTTTTGAGGGGCTAAAAGTTGTAGAACAAGTTGTATTTCCTTTTCTTCAGACTAAGTGTATGTAATGAGACAACCGTTTCAAGCCCTTTTTGGGCCCTTTTTGAGACCCGAATAACCGATATAATAAAGGTTGCTGGTTGTGGTTGTGGTTGTCATCACCTCAACATAAAGGTTATCGGTTGCGGTCGCGGTTGTGCCCCGAAAATAATAACGGTTGTGGTTGTGGTTATGGTTGTACCACACTAATAATAAAGGTTGCGGTTACGGTTGCGGTTGGCCGAAAAATACGGGTTTTTAACGGTTGCGGTTACGGTTACGGTTACGGTCTCAGTCCCTGATTATTTCATATATTTATTGTTTCATTATAATATTCGTATCAATCTCTGAATTCGAAATAATTACATTATGTAAATACTATATAAAAATTAAACGTTTACAAATTTAATTATAACTCATTTATGTAATTAATAACATACCGAATTATGGTCAAATATCAATGTTGATGTAAATTATCATGACAATTAGTAATTTCAAAAATCAAGGTTGCCTAGTCCAGAATTCATTCAATTTCAATGAATAAATTATAAAATTCATTCTAAAACATATGAAGTTACATACATGTACGATAGGCCTACATTAAAAGAGATGATATAAAACCATAAAGACTCAAATAAAATTTTAATATGGTTCGCATGAAAATAAATAGGAATACATATTTTTCAATTCGTCATTTTTATTTGTCCATGAGTGTACTAAAGGCTTTACCGATTTGTTTGACAAACTTGGCGTATAGCAAAAAGCAAAGTGCAGCTTTAGGGTCGAAAAGTCAAGGCAAAAGCCCAAACACACGTCTTCAATTCTATATGGAGGTCACGATCGACCGTTTCCTTTGTCCATCCAGTATTGTCGGTCGACCGTGTCGAACATTCAAAGTATATGTGCACGCGTTATTCAAATCTTGAACATACAAGTCAATGCAATGCTAACTACATACGAAATATTAACAAAGGACAGTCTGTTTTTTTTTTTTTTCAGGTTGGCAAATGTGACGAACGTGTTTTATTGAATTGGCAAACACCAATTGCATAAAATTGAATACTTACAATTTGAATAATATGTGATGAATTATTACCATAAAATGATTCGGTTCAAGAGTTGAATCAAGTTATTTTTATAATAAATTGAAATATTTATTTCATCAAAATCTTATTTGCCATCAGCTGAGTCACCGTTCCAGACATTAAAGACACCGTTGGGAGTGGGTTTGAGTCCCGCATAAGGAATTAATTTTTGTTAGCGTCCTCTCACTGAGCGTCAATTCATAGTATTATAATCATCGTATCCCCTTATAACCTAGCTGTTGGTGGGGACGTTGAGCAAACAATAATCATCGTCCTATTTTTTGGAGAATGTTTTGAAAATGAGTAGAATTCGTATTTTTATTATTGATTCAAGCTCTCAGAAATATGTAATCAATTCTCCCATATGATATTAGTTTTATAATTCATTTTTCAAATCATTAACAATAAGATATTGACAAAAAAATAATGAATATTTTTTAATTCAATTCCTGAAAATATATCGCATAATTTGATGAACGCCAATGGATATAAGTATGAGCAGCTTTAAGATAATCAAATTTTCCGAAATTAGTTCAAAATCTGTTCATTGACACGCTATAAAATCACACCTCAGCCACTAATAATCCATAAATGAACGCATTTGAAATACACAAAGTAAATTCTGAAAACAAATCGACAAATCGAACATAAATTGATAAAAACCTAAAAAACGAATAACTTATGTAATCTATAAAAGTGAATATATTTGACAATTTCCACGACTCTTTAAAAAAAACTTTCCCAAACATCGTTTAGTAAGAAAAGTTTAGAAATAAAAATAACACACAGAAAAAAAAATACCCCCTGAGATCTTTTTAAAACGACGGCGAGAAACCAAGGAGGGGTGAGGCAGGGGAGGGAAACTTTTCTCAACTCCTCCCCCCTCCCCCCACCCCCAACTTCTATACTATTTTATATGCTGATTCCGACCGCAAAAGTATACCGAGTAGCGCAACTAAATCACCTATGAACTCACGAACGTCTGTTCTTATCTATGACGAACCATTGACGGTGAAGAGTTTCGAGTGTTTAAAAGGAGTGATATCTCCAAAGCCGACATGTATTCAGGATAATAATAAATGGGGGAAACGAGACGGTTTCTACGGGGAATTTATTTAGGAAGTGAAGTCTTAAGGTACGAATACGATATGTCAATGTGATAGGGTGTGTTTTTTCAACCGTTTTAGGTTGAATCGTTACGTCATTTGTATTATGTCCGCTAAATATGTAGTTTTGTTTTACAGCTATGAGTTGGGTTTATATTTTGTTGTTTCGTAGTGAAAACAAATAACTGAGAGATATTGAAATTCTTATATATGTGTTGTATGAAATTACTAGGAAAACGCTATATATGCGTTGTTAGACGAGCGAATAGTAATAGTATGGGTGAAAATGGGTAAAAACTGCTTCGAGTGGTACCAATTTAGCACATTTTATGTTTTTTTTTTCAAAATGGCTGACCCGATCAAGCTGAATTTTTCTAGAAATGTGTATCAAAATGTAATTCAATCACGCAAAATTTCATTTTTTCGAAAAATAAAAATATTTTCTTTTTTTTCCGCTATTTTATTCTAATGGGTATTTTTGAAATTTCTTAAATTCATAAAAAAAAAATGACCCCCCGATAATGCCACAAAACTATACAGATCTAAGTTAGATGAGGAACCATATTGAGAAAAAGTTTGAAGTTCATAGCTGTAGCCGTTTGACCTGTGGAGAACCGACAAAAAAACATAAAAAACCTAAAAAAAAAACATAAAAACGAACACCAATTTTTTTCAGTATGTCAAATTGAATCCTCGCTAAAGCTCGTCTGATGAATGAAATTTGTGAATATTTGTTCAAAATTCAGATTTCCAATAGTAACATTCTCGAATATGGTCTCCTACAATATTTTTCAGAAGTGCATATTGTTCCAAAAAAATTGTATAATATTGTATTGTGTCATTCATGTTTTACGAAATTAGAATTTAGATAAAATCGACGTAGATTTTCCCGCCAATTCATCGACTGTACGTAGTACATGAGTAAAAGTGCGGTATATAGATTGTCTGCTGATTAAAATACACATGATGGCAGTAATTATTTTAGAATATATTTCAATGTGACACAATCGATTACTCTATGTGACCGCGAGTGTACTATTATGAAATATATTTACCGAAAACTGACATATTTTATTCAATTTTCAATGTACAAGCGATCTAGATAAAGAAGTGTAGGCCGAGTCTAGTTTCTCAATATAAATCCATTATAAATATTAATAAATATATCTTACACGAACAGTGAGAACAAAGAATTTTTGAATACCTATTCAATAAATATAAACAATAATCTTTTTTTATTCACAACTAAAACTTTCCCCGAAGTCACTATCACTAAATTGGGGTAATGAATGAGAATGTAGTAGTATCGTTCAGAAAAGAACCACAAGGGCGATATATTATCACCCCATAGTGGATAAGCAATAGCTTTTTTTGTAATGCTGCTTAACAACCCCACCAACAGCTAGGTCATACGGGGGTACGAATGAGCGAGTGATAATGAAACGATGAAGTGACGATAGGCGAAAGAACATTTACAAAAACCCAAACCTTATGCGGGACTCGAACCCAAGTCCAACGGTGACTTCAGTTTCTACCGCTATACGATAGTTGACTGCGCCACCGGGGCGGCTAAAGCAATAACTCATTCAACAAAATGTAAACTAATAAATTCAGGAATAAATAGAAATCTAAATATATTTGCTATGGAAAAAATTGTTTTCAAATTTCTTTCTACCTTATTTTTTTTTTTGAATTCATAGTAAATCCTTCACTCAAACCAACCATCATTAAATAACCATGTCACATCAACCAAAACAAACCTTCAACTCCCAAACCATTTCCTAGTATACAGTCTACATTTTGGACACAAATATTAGTGTTTCAACCTCACCGACTCAGTCAAGATTTCGTTGCATATTTCATCCCCTAACGTCTGTGGGTTGAAGAGCTAGGAGAGTGAAGGTAGAGGCAAGCACGGTAATCATTCAGCTGTCGTGTTGCCTAAATGTAAGGGGTAACCCCCCCCCCCCCCCCTCCCTCCCACCACCCTTACCTCCGCCTAAAGTGGGCGCAATGGGCGAAGAAGAAAGATTGGGCAACATATCAAATATGAAGGCTATTCTACGTCTCAGTACATGACAGTTAGTTGATGTGTGTTTTAGGTATCTATATGGCAGTGATGAACGACTTTGGTGAAAGGGTATTTTGAAATAATATCTTAATTTGTTTTTTTTAATGGTTTTTTCTTGGTATATAGGTGGTTTTACAATAAATGTATTATACACAGTTATTTCGCTGGTAAAAGTTACAACGGAATGCGCTTTTAAAAGCCAAAGAAAGGTTACAGAAATAATGTCAACAATGTAACATTTTTGATGAATGTTATTGTTGAAATGGGCGTTATGTTCATATTGTAACTATTCACAAGTTCCACTTATCAACATTGATACAATATTCAATTATTTAAATAAATACAAACTCCAATTGATATACCGGGAATTTATTTTATTACGTGGACCAAGACGTCAACTTCAATCATATTATAGATATAAGATATATATATATATATATATATATATATATATATATATATATATATATATATATATATATATATATATATACATATATATATAATTATGTCATTCACTGTATAATAGTCACAGATGAACAATTCAATTCTAGCCTCCCATATATACTCATGAAGGCTAAAATAACTCAATTTGACTGCTATCCAGTCTTCAAATACATAACTGTTCTACAATGTACCATGGAACTATTGGCAACAAAAAGAGATTTAATTATCATGGAAAGAATATACAGTACTAATGTACTTTCTTCATTGATACATTGACATCAAAAACTTTATACCACGTTATTGTCCCACAATTATGACAAGAACGTCGCCATAAGTATGGGACAGCGGGACAAGTAATTCGTATTATTGGGTTCATAGGATTATTCACAAAGGTCACCAAAACAACGATTATAAAATGAAATTACTAGCCATAATTTAACTTGGGTGTCTGATTTTGGCCCTTATAGAAAAATAAATTACCCGAAATACATAGAGGTAGTCACTGGTCTACAGTAGTAACATCATCTGATTGGTCAGAATTTGGCTTTTCATACTGATTATAAGGAAATAGTCCTACGAAAATAATGGATTTATCTAATTTGATATACGAATCAACATAATCACTATCACACAGTTTCTTATTGTGAACTGTTTCATGAAAACGCCATTATCCATTTCTCGTATACATTATAACGTACACACTATTTCATAATGACTAATTCATATTTCAATTGTGAGCCAGACCTTATTCAACAAAAGGTGGATGATAAACTGAGAAATTCAGAATACTTATACATCGTATGTACTTATATATATAATGTTGAGAATCGATACATAAGTATTTACTTTGATATTTTTATGAATTATTGATATTTCGGACGGTCGAAATGTGAATGAAATTTTTATTAGTTAAATAAGCAATAGCGTTTTGTATTCAACAGTTAGGTAGGCCTACTGTACATGTACTGTAATGTAATGAGAGTGTTTTCCTAATCATGTGGCATATGTCACGGTATTTGGAACATATGGCTTGTCGATTGGAAATAAACATCGATAAGTAAACCCGGCTCCTCCACCAAAAAGTATAAACATTAAATAAACACATTCCCACTTCACTGAAATTGAAATTGTCAATTCTGAGAGAAATTATTATTTGTCATACAATTATTGAAATGTTATTCAAATAAGAAGTGAAAACTTTATATACGTTATATTGATACTGAATCATTTATAGGTGTTTTTACAACTCATTAGTTACGTTTATTTAATATCATAATATTTATTTTCAAGTGAGAAATCTTCAATATTATTTGAGTCATGCCCATATCTGAAATCAATAATCTGTTTCATTTTATGTCATAATTCTGAATTATTTCAAATGAAAGTTATAAAATATTCAGAAAAACTTGATTTACTTGATATCTGGATATAGATAAATTATGCATATGAGTTTTGAAACTGTTGAAAGTTTCCTGACGACGTATTTATCTGTTGTTTCAGGTTACTTCTGGCACATCACTGACATCCATTACGACATCCACTACGCAGTTAACGGAGACACGCGCAGAAGTAAGTCACAACCTCTACTCTGATCTACTACCTGAATCAAAGTTGAAAGTGGAGAAAAATAGAAATAATAAGATATCAAAAAACAACAATTTGTTTCTGTTATATGATGATATGTTCACGATATTAATTCGAATCTATATTAATGTATTATTATATTATTATATGACCGATCACAGTGATAAGAAGGTATAAGCCTTATCCTTCTTCTTGAATAAATGCAATTGTATAATTGGTTACCATCAAAGTAAGAAATATTTTTGTTCAAGGAGTCGAAGCAAACAATGAAATTTCATGAATATATTCATATATATATATATATATATATATATATATATATATATATATATATATATATATATATATATATATATATATATATATATACATACACATTAGCTTACATATCAAGAAAATACCACTGAGTTATTTCGTGTCTAGTTGAATCAACAATGGGAATATATACATTAAGATATTGAATAATACTGAGACTAGTTAGTATACATAGTAAAGTAAACCTTGACAACAATTAATATTGAATAGCAAACATAATATCCCAACTCCCTTACACTCAACATCAAGAATTCAATCTCTCTAGCCATTGTGGTCAGTTTTAGGGTTATGTTTGATTACATTTGGCGCCCAAAGCTAGATTCAGTATATATAGACATGTTTTGAGGTTATATTTGCCCAACAGTGCACTCAGTCAGTTACTGTGCCCCCATCGGGACCTGTGTGTGTGTATAGAGGTTATTGTTCGTAGCGAGACATTTAGGTTATGTTTGACTAACAGATTGTTGGCGTTCGGAGAATGGTGTCATTGGCGGTGCGCGCCGCCAAGCGGGAAAGTTTGGTGACTACAACTGTGATTCCCCGTGGTCGCTGGTCGAGTCGGCGGCGCGCGCAATGAAGTCGAAACACGGGGATAATATCGAGTTCATCCTCTGGACGGGGTGAGTGTAGAAACGAAGTTACTATATTGAGAGTGTGAAATGATGTATTGGGTTATGAATTGGAATTGGGTTATGAATTGTGAATTTTATAACATTTTTATTTACACCTCTACGTGGCTTATTATAGTTCTTAAGGACTATAATAGCTCGCATAGTTCCTCCGACTGCCATTTCTCATTGCCACATTTCTCATTTTATTTCCTTATAGCTTCAGTTTTTCGCTTGTTATTGCATAAGCCAATTAGTTACATTTTTATTTTCAGTTACATAATTTTTTTGATTTATTATTATTATTATTAATGTTGCTTAACGACCCCACCAACAACTAGGTTATACGAGGTTACGAATGAGCGGGTGATAATGAAACGATGAAGGATGATATGTGAAAGGACGTTCTCAAAAACCCATGTTTTATGCGGGACTCGAACCCTCGCCCAACGATGACTTCAGTTACTAATTCTTTCGATAGTTGACTGAGCTACCGGAGTGGCTTCTTGATTTATTACCGTTCTTTCTATCATTCCATCAATTGCTTAATTATTCTGTAACGATTATGGCAGCCTAGATTGTGAAGACAGAGCCTTGATAGTGAAGATAATTCTATCAATATAAAATGATGAAGAAAACAATAAAAATGTATACTGATTAATGAATATGAGCTTTATCAATATACCAGCGTAGTTTTATGAACTATAAAACTACATTCTGATGATTGGTCCAAAACTCTACCATGAAAAAAAATACACTCACAATAGAATCTAGTTTATTGGAAGACCATATTACATTTCTATCCAGCGAAAAAAGATATAATTTTGATCAAAAATCGCCAAGTTAATCGAGTTAAATCGTGATCACGGTCGAAATAATTAGGTTTGCGTTGCAGCTCGACGACTATCCTCGGGAGAGTAACCACAATTCTTTCGTAATCACATTTCATTTCTCTTAGCCGTGGCTGACACGCGGGGGTGGCGGGGGTGGGGGCGGGGGCGGGGGTGGAAGGGCACCCTGCACACAAACAACCCACTTCAACGAGAGAGAAAACCACCCGTTTTTATGATGGTTTAGACAGGTTTTGGCGCGTTTTTTCGTGTTTTCTCTTTTTTCTCTCTCTCTATCTCTCTCTCTCACTCTGTCTCGCGTAGCAATTCGCGGGGAAGTAGCTTGACCATATGCGGCAGGGGTGAACATACCTTAGATTAGATTAACATTGATTTTTTTGGTGGAGGTTATACGGGTATTAGAGTCAGTTTTACAAATCTTAAGTCAAGTACTAATTCGCTAACTATTAGTTCAAGGTACGAAAATAGCATATGTAACCAAGGGTGATAAAAAGATAATCCGCTAACTATTGCTTGATCCACTAAGTATAAATTGGTAAAAGCGGGTATTAGACGTAGCGCTATTGGAGACGTACTGGGGTATCTTTTAAAATGTCACTGTCGTAGGTAAACACTCTACATAACTCTTCCCTATTCTTAAATGTACAGGGGAGTAAAATTCATGTTGTAGTATTTAGAGACAGTTTATCGAATCTAGGTCAAGTACTAATCCGCTAGTTATCGGGCAATGTTCGAAAATAACATATGTAACCAAGGGTGATAACAAGTTAATCAGCTAACTATCGCCTAATCCAAAAACTATCAATTCTTAAAACTGGCCTTAATCGTATAATTTCATCATAGGTCCGGTTTTACCAACTGATTGTTTGCATAGTTGGCAGATTAACTTGTTATTACCGTTGGTTACGCATCCCATTTGCGTACACTAACTAACAGTTATAGGGTAAACACTTGACTCAGATTCGTATAACCGACTCTCAATAAATTATAATCTCCTATAAATATAAAATTGAAGAGTCGACAGAAAGTTTAGGTGATCACTTTTAGTGACAGTCACTACTTAAAAGAATGGGGCGACCCCTGGTAGTCTGAACATGATCATGGTCATGGTCATGGTCTAGTCATGGGTAGTCTGAACGTATAATATAATTATTGTTATATTTTTATTAGATTTCTTGTAATGTGTTCCGGACTTTAGGTAACTGAAGACTTTTATCTGTGGCAAAAAAGACAGAGACAGGGCAGTCCTGGTGTCAAAGTTCATTGTTTTCATTCAAAATGATTCACGTTCTTTACACTGTCAGTAGGATGTATCAATTTAGATCACGTTGGAAAATTAGGAAATTTTATATTGGAAAAGCCCACAAGGAGGACCCTATATTATTACATATAGTGAGTAACTGTAGGTATTCGAATAATAAAACTAGTAATCATCAACTTGATATTTCCAAGAAAAATAATATAATTCAGTCTTTGAAAAAAATTGAAATAGATTCCATGCCTATTCCATATTTTATTTTTTCAAAATCATTGAGTAGAAATATTGAGAAATAAATTAGCATGACTGCAAGCTTCAATGAGTCTCTTGAATCAAATTCTCTCCAAGAGAAGAAAATTAAATGAGAAATAGAGTAAAAAAAACAGAATAAAAAGAAGCATATCGTTTCTTTTCTCCACCCCTGCATCATACGGTCTAAGTAACGTACTCCGTTACGCTTGTCTACCCCCTGCAACCCGCTTCACTCGAGTTGCCAGGGGGATTAATACGCTTTCTCTCTCTCTCTCTCTCTCTCTCTCTCTCTCTCTCTCTCTCTCTCACTCTCTCTCTCTCTCTCTCGCACCACAAATCATATCTTGCTCATAACCCATATAGCTATATTACCTACATATAGTCCATACATTCAGAAAGACAAAAATCGTCATAAGCCTGAAAGTCTAAGAAAGAACTAACCTATAATTTATGAATATCAAACAAAAATAAATGTTAGGCCTAAATGCTTATTTATATTAAATTGAGTGTCTATGGTTTCTATTCAAGAAAAGCGTGTTTATTGATAAATATCCTTGGAAATAATTGTTTGAAACTGAATTATGAAAACAACAATTAATAATAACTCCAGAATCGAATAAATTCGAATTTATTTTTCATAAATTTGATATATATCTATATTCTGTATAATTATATTATTTATAGAATGTATGATATATTTGTCGTAACTGCCAGGAACCGATTGATATAAAAAGATTGCCCTAAAATAAGTGGTGGAGACATCAAACACCACCTGACCAAATCTAATTGGTTATCTGGGTTTGAGAAATTTATATTTTCATTATCATATTATATTCATTTAAATTAAACCTATCAAGTTGCAACTGAAAAAAAATCGTTAACATAAATGACACTCATTGGCCTCGGATGAATGATTATAATAGATGATGAGATGATGTTTTTAGGAATATCAGGTAATGGGAAACATAGTGGGAAGGAAGGGGCCATGACTACGTTGTAGAAACAATCGCAGCGTTCACCTAGCCTACAGAGGAAAACCACAAAAGAAATATATGGAGGGTGACCGGGATTTGAACCATGCTTCGATCTACCCTCACCTCCCTGTTGCATGGATCAAGCGTGTTACCACTGAGATACCCGTGCCGAATTCTCGAATCAAAGATTTTTAAGATATAATGTTTTTCAATTGTTTGAATTATTCATATTTTAAATTACCAATCAGTATTCGGTCAGAGGGTGTTCAACATCAACAGTGTATAGCTAGAACAGTCTCTGTTGAAATTGGAGCAATGGAATTTTCGAGTTCTAATCCACATTAATAATTGTCTCTACATTTTTAGAAGAACTGTGTACTCTCTTCTCCTTTTTTAACTATGGTTATTTCCATTCTCTCCATCTTTCCACCAACATTTATCTTCTATCTTCCAATTGTCTGTTCTTCCACGTCCTAATACATCCATATAACTTATTTGCATTTATTGTTCAACTCTTTTTATAACTCTAGTTAGTATCGAATATTTATAACTATAACTTCTATGAACTATAATATCTATAATTTAACACTATCCATTCCTTTAAAATACTGTACTCGCTTCTGCCCTCCCAATTATGATTCTTTCTATCTCTCTCTATCTACCCACAAACATTCGTCATATTTTCTTTCTAATTCTCTGTTTTTAATGTCCTCGATTGCATTCCTATACCGTATTTGCCTTCAATGTCCCTCTCTCTTCTTCCTTCTCTTTTCTCATAACTATATTTTTTCTTCAAATATCTATAACAATAACGTCTATAAATCTATAGATCTATAATATCTATAACATTAATAACCGTTTGTTCATTTTTTTAATACTGTACTCTCTTTTCCTCTTCCGACTACATGGTTCTTTCTATTTCTCTCTATCTTCCCATCAACTTTCATCTTCTTTTCTTTCCAATTATCTGTTCTTCAGCCTTCTCTTCACATCCATGTACCTTATTTGCATTTCATGTCTAACTCTTCTCTTCGTTCTATTTTTTATAACTACTCTATTTTTTATAGAACAGTTAAAACTCGAGTGATATTTTAGTTTTTTCAAGTTGGCAGATAAACGCCAACACTCTGTAAATTTCGCATCGTTGTACAAAAATATTCTACAAAATGAACAATAATAGAACTGCAATTGGTATCCGTGTAAACCATACCCTAGACACACGATTTCTCATTTCTACTATTAAAACAAAAGAAATATTTTCCTACAAAACCAATTATGTTTTACTTTAATATGTGCATTTCATAGAAGCTGGTTAAAACAGCTTGATCCTTTTCTGTACCTACAACTGAAGTCATATTTTCTGTTCATTAAAGTTTATTCCGTATATAGTGAACTTCATACTTATTTCATTTCTTAATTGAATGTAAGATGTATGAGAGTCTATTTTTGTCTTTGAAATAATAGTGTGTTTTTAGATGTTCGTTTATTATGAGGTTTATTTTTTCTATTTGTACGTTATTAAGACGTTTCTGAGGATTTACATTTCTGGAATTATTATATTTTTAAATAAGAATTAAACTTGAAGATCAAGAATACATTGATTAAAAGTAGTACTGGTAGGTAAGACCGTCTCTTAATTAATAATAGGAGGAGTTTGTGTGTGGATGTGAGATGTGGATGTGATGTGAGGAGTTTTTTTCATTGTATAATGATCGACTTTACATCTGCTCTCAATGTGAAGAAGTGAACATTGCCTGAGCAACACAGTTCAAAGTTGAAGATATCAACATTCGTGTGTTTGGTTTACTCTCAATGAGCTGGTAATGTCCGTAAACGAAAACGGTCCATTTCTATAATGTGGTCTGGAATTTTAGAAACTGAATAACTACTTTCAAGAACTATAAGTATGATCACGTTTGAACCACTAGAATGGAAGGAAAGATTTCGAAATGAATAGATTGTGTCGAAGTATATAGTAGTCCAAGCGATACCTTGTCATAATCAGCTTGGATTGAGAAACAGTGGCTTTTGTATCAAGTTTCAAGTGTGTGATTACAGATACAGCCGTGGTATTAAATCAACGGTTCAATAATATTTGATAAAAACTCGATTAATTTATTCATTTCTTAAACATATCAGTGAGTTTTGAATTTCTTACTACCCAGACATGAAGTTTACACAACCAAATACAACTGAAGGCTCAACAATGAATTGTTTATATTTTGAAAGAACATTCCAAACTACATGAGTGCTATACTAACATTGGATTCAATTTGTTTTCAATTGATATAATCAGGGTTTTCCTTGTCCTCAACATTCTCACCAAGATATGCCATCTCATCACCAGGAATCCACATCAGAGCACTTCTACCCGGAAGAGACTCAAACGATGTTGCAGATTGACCACATTGTCTCACTATCTCCGAATCCGTATCTATAGTCAACTTCTTTGGTTTAGTATCTAACATCAAATCCATAGCCTCTTCTACCCTCTTTGGAATAGAAAAGTCTTCTGGAGGATTCAGTTCATCAGCGGGGTTGTCGATAGTTTCTGGTGATAAATACATATGTGAATAAATGACATTTTCTTTTTCTTTGTCTGTCTGATTGCTTTGCTTATCCTTCCATTGCGATACAAGTTCCCTTGCATTATGTTGGCATGCGTAATGAAGACTAGTTGTATCCCAAGGTATATCTCTGGAAGATTTATGACATTCTTGTCTGGGTTTTGAAGATTTGAAAGTATCTGCCATTCTACAGGAGTTGAGGACACGACTGATGATCTCCTGACATCGAGGATTCAAATTCAAGGGTAGGTCTTTGTGTATCGAATTTGTTGTAGATGATGATTGCATAGTTTTCGGGATCAATTTTGATACATCTCCCAATACATTTTTGAAGACTTTCTCATAATTAACACGCTGGTTTTTACCATTATTATTGGGTGTTTTATTTTTCTTGTTTTTATCCATCATCTTTTTACCACACTTTTCTTTATTCGGTGAAGCTCTGTCCATTTGATAGTCTTCCGAACGACTTGTCGAAATTGATGATGTACTACAACTACACGAAGACATTCTTGAACGATCAAACAGAGTCCGATCTATCTCAGCATTTAATTCCGAATTAATAGACTCAAAACTTGAGACAGATGAAAGTGTGTTCACCGATTCGTTCGACTGATTCTCATCGCTATCTGAATTCTCTTCATGATCTTCCTTCATCTCCTGGGCATCAGCTGCCATCTGCTCCTTTCTCAGCTTCTCAAACAACTTCTGCAAATCTTCGTTGGAGATACCCTCGTGAAGCACTTGCTTGATGTAGTTTTCGTCTTTGTAGAAATTGTGCATGTGCCACGATCGTTCTTTCTCGCAATCGGAACAATCACACGCCAATTCTCCTTGACAGATGTAACAATTACACTCCTCTTCTTCTTCTTCATCATCTTCTTCAGCATCATTATTCTCCTCGGAGATCTTCTGGTGATGCTCCTTTTTCAAATCAGTTTTTTTGCCCATTTTAGGAGGAGGGGATTCACAACTCGAATCCCTCGATGAACTAACTGAACAAATTTTCTTATTTACTCGAAATTTGGATAATTTATTTTTAGAACTTTTCCGTTTTACCACTACTGTTTTATCGACACGATGTTTCTTTATCGATCTCAAACCTCCACGTTTATGACCAACATTCGATTTTCGATCTTCCATTTCGTAATTATCATCTTCTGTATTGATGTATTGTGATATATAATCAGCAAGAGCCAAATTAGCATCATTTAAATAGTCCATTCTCATAGCGTTCATTTTGTTTTGATCAATCTCCAAACGTGAAGCATCACCTTCTTTGACTCGATAAAGTCCGTTTTTTTCTTCGAGAATTTTCCACGCTAGTCCCGTTTCGATGCAGCTTAGAGTTTGTTCCTGTATCATGCTTTTAGTGCCTCTAGAGATAAACTCATTTGTCATGTGGTAAAGAAGGTCAGCTTTATGAATTCCTATTGTTGGCTCACCTTTTGACTTGAGAATATTCACAACATCTCGCACAGTTATCATCACTTTACCTGACATGGTAACTAATTTGGTAGCATTACGTCATTCAAGGCCTAAACAAGTATTGAATAAATTATTTAGAAATATTGAATTTTTTTGTAGTTATAGATATATACAATTCTGAAATGAGAATACCTTACGGTCAATAATGTAAACTTGTATTATAAAATATTTAATTATTGGAAATTTTAAATGAACGCAATCAATTATATAATATATTAATACGTTGTGTTCTTATATGTCATTATATTCACATACATGGCAACAGCTAAAAAACGACTTTATTTTTTCAATTTTGAATTTGTTTGACGTGTTTTATAGGAAATAATTTTGAATAGTTTTGTAGCTATAGAGACAAACGAACGAATTTTTTTTCAACATAATTATGTGCGAAACCACTCTAATTATTGGAAAAGATAAAATTATTGAAATAATTATTATATATTTATATATATAAATATATATATATATATATATATATATATATATATATATATATATATATATATATATATATATATATATATAGAAAAAATATGTGTTTCTACAGTAAATGGCAAGTTCGACAGCTCAACCCATTAAAAAGTTATCGTCGAAATATCACGCTAAATCAACTCCCGAGCGCTCTTAAAGGTAGCCATGTAAAGCTTTTCGCAACCACCACGTTATATTGGAACCAAGCGTTATCACATCGGGTGTAGAGGGGAGGGTGTAGTGGGGTGGGGCGGGGAGGGGAAGGAGGAAGACATGTGATATAGAATGTCAATAAATAAACTATAAGTACGCCTTTGCATACGAATCAGGGGAAATAAAAAATATTCTAATCTTACTCGATTATAATATATTCCCTTGTTTTTGTTTTTTTTTGCTTATACTTCGAACTAGATATTGGTTCCCCTATCTTCTGTGTTTCTTATTCATTTACATTGCTGATCGAGAATTAGGATCCATTAACTTTCACATCTGGAATATAGACTAGTATTTACCATTTCAACTTCATCATTTTAAAATTTACACCTAAAATTTATCATTCAAGCCTCTTCAAAATTGTGTTGTGGCATATTCTACAGAATGAGCATATGATTTTTTGAACATTCCGTCATTATTGACTGTGGAACAATCACAGTAGGGTCTATGTAGTTTTTTCGTTTTTTAAATCTGACAATTCTCGATCGTCGGTGCCCTATAAAGATACAAAATCCCCTATTGGTCCCTGACTACATTAGAAATCAGGGTAAAAATCGATATTAGAAATACATAGATTAATGAAGTGAAATAGATTAAAAATATTACATAATTATTAGTACACAAAAAAAGTACTTATTTAAAAAAAAATGAAAATTCGAAATAGGATCGAATGATTATAAGGATTTATGATTCAATTAAAAATTGGTATGTGAAACTTCAAGCATTAAAAAATTTAAAAGTTTTTAAAAATTCTCAAAAA
>OU015473.1:9286196-9312116 GCA_907164805.1 Brachyptera putata | reverse complement strand
TTATATTATATATTATATATATATATATATATATATATATATATATAAATTTATCCCATGGAAACATTTCCTCACGAAAGTTCTGAAATAAAAAGTTTTTACCAATGAATTAGTATTTCCACGAATCGGAGAATATGTTGATTTGTGAATATGAGAATGCAAAACTAACTGCGTCATCATTCAAATAAAATATAATATATAATATTTGAATAAACCATCAAGATTCAACAGAGTGTAACTAATCTTCAGTAATATCAGAACCAAGAACTTAAACCAGAATAATACAATCAAGTTATAGTTTTAATCCATTCATAAATTCATAAAAATCGCGTGTTATTAATTCATAGTATCCATTTAAATGATTTAATATAAGAAATAATGTGAATAAGTTAGAATCAACTTCAAGCTATAAATTCTCACATAATGCCCGTTAATTATCTGTTTTAATTTTCAGAATAACCACAGTAAATTCATTCTATGGTGTATATATATATATATATATAGGTAATATAATTTCTACGGTTGTGCCACGTCTTGTAGATGACGGAGATCGACGTTTCGAAGGAATTTCATCCTTCATCTTCAGGTGTCTTGTCGGGACGAACATCAGCAATCGAATGACTGGGGCTGTCTCGATGCGTCGTTATGAGTCTAATCCGTGATCGAAGCCGGTCCAATGGCTGCTTCTCGTCAAGTTTTTCATGTCTGATTGGGGCGGTCGAAAATTGAGTGTTCTGATTGGTCGACACAGTTCAGTGTGCTGAAGTCGGTCTCTGGAGATGGTGTTTCCACTTGGCAGTCTGGCTTCGAGTAGTGGGGCGCCGAGCCGTTGGCGATGCGGAAGGTGGGCGTGCAGTTGCCGGCAGCTCAGTCGACGTGGCTCCCGTAGTCTGAGCGGTCACCCATCCAACTTGTGGCCCGAGAGAATGTTGCTTAACCATAAGCTGTGAACGAGTGACTGGTGGCGACGTGCTACTCGGGTCCGGTTCACGGCGTCTTTCGCTAGGGATCTGGACAACCTTGTTGGTTGGATCTTCCATACTTCCTTTCGACTTTGTTCCAGGCTGTGCTATCTTGTCCAGTATTGGCTTCCATGTATGTGGTAATCGCCGAGCATCATCCCTCTTGTTCAGATTCTGAGGATGTCGTTCAATCTCGAGTGCTTCCCGGATTATTCTAGCATACAGGTGGGGAACGGATGCTAACGACTTCATTCCATCAAAGTTTATTGTATGTCCCTTTGTGGAGGAGTGTTGTGCCAAGGCAGAGTTCTTCTCGTTTTTAGCGACGTAGTTTTTGTGCTCTTGCAGTCGTGCTGACATCTTTCTGCCTGTCTGCCCTATGTATGTTGCAGCACAGTCCTCACAAGGTATCTCGTACACCCCTTGATCCTCCAAATGACACCCCTTGATCCTCCAAATGTATCTTGTCTTTCGGACTTCTAAGTAGCTCCCCGATCTTTTTGTCTGTTGAGAATACTGTTTTGATGTTTTCTGCTGCCAGAATTTTGCTGAGAAGGTCTGTGGTTCCTTTGATGAATGGAAGGTAAGCGTAATATATATATATATATATATATATATATATATACATACACATATACGTGGGTCAGTATGTGTTAAGGCAAATAAAAACTGAAAGGGGTCAAATGAGGAAAAGAAGGGGAAGAAGGAAAAGAAGTTCTCCATATAGCTTTGGGCTCGTAACAGATCATATAAAACAGTTGTACATATTTTGTGTCTGCCTGTGCCGCCACGACGCCCGTATAGGCGCCAGTGGTGTGAAGTGGAGGGGGGTGGGGAGGGGGCTGGAGGGTGGACCAGTGGCGTAACGTATGACAGGATGACATTAGGAAGACAGTTGTGTTATTGATGGTTTGTTATCTGCTGGAACTATTGTCCAGATTAACTTTGAGTCACCGGCACATGCAGCGCAGTGGTTAACGCGCTCGCTTCATGTGATCCGGGAGACGAGGGGAATTTCGAACCCAGTTCGATCCCCGCCGCCGACCCTCTTTACATAGGTTTTTCATTGTTTCCCTCTGTAGTCTAGGCTAATACTGGGATAGTTCCTATGACCGCTTCCTTCCCACTATCCTTCCTATTATCCAAGAACATTCATCTCATCATCCCATCATCCATCCGACGCCATTCGATCTCAGTTATCATAACAGTGCGTCGTTAAACCCATATAAAATAAAAAAACTTTGTGTCCGAGATATTCCAACTAGTCTGTGACCGTGACCGTAGATACAAAGCGTACTAGACGCAATAAAATACAAAATAAATATCGAAAGAGAAATGAAAAACACATGAAGAATTGAGAGGATTTGATGTATTCAATAATCGAAGACGAATTGAAATTAAATTAATAAACATAAATAAATGGAATGCATCCAAATTATATCTCCATATTATTATGAAACGATTACGATAAAAATCTTTCAGTCACTTACTGAAATATAACTAAGCACTGTATACTATATCAATATCAAAATAAAAATAAATTCACAGAAATAGATTAATTTATAGGAATATCAATATCAAAAGCGCTATAAATTATTGTTATTGTGTGGTGTTGGTCAACAATGACCAACATAAAAAAAATTAAAAAAGTTGTAAAATAAAACTCACGATATTGTAATGTCATTTATTGGATAAACATTTAAAATAACACTAAAAATATGACATAAACAACAGTTTATATATGGAACAATTTTTCACCCATATTACATAACGGATACTACGATCAAACTTTCCATTGACACAATTCAAGTAATTTTCTACAACATCCACTGTTTTCCACCACTTCTCAATCCCACCTCACTTCAGCCCCCCAATACCAAACCGAATAGAAACCAAACCCCCATCCCATATCGATCTATCGCATATTGCATAATATCGAACTATCGCGTATTGCTCGATATATATCGCATACACAATCTCACATATTGACGACTACAAACAAACAGGCACGATGGCAAAGCGTTTTATGTCACCAAAAAAATAAAAAATACGGCGATGAAAAATGAAAAACAAATTTCAAACGAATGTGAAAATGTCGTTGGCTCTATGATAAGGGGGGACGTCCGTTCATATCGAATATAAAGTGTGGTCAATAATCAATATAGTATATCCGGGGATGGATATGAGATATTTGATATGTTATATATTTGTTGAGATGGATATTTCTTTAGTATATAGTTGCATCCATGAGAGAAATACAAGATTAGATTAGATTAATACATCTTTCTTATTCAGGATGGTTTACCAAAAAAAATCTCGTTAGGTTAAACTAGGAAAACGCCATATGCGTTGTTAGACGAGCGGATAGTAATAGTATGGGTAGTAATGTTTAAGAACTGCTTCGAGTGGTACCAATTTAACATATTTTATGTTTTTTATTCAAAATGGCTGCCCCGATCGAGCTGAAAGTTTTTAGAAATGTGTATCAAAATGTAATTCAACTTCACGCAAAATTTCATTTTTTTGGGAAAATGAATTTTTTTTTCAGCCATGTTATTCTAATGGGTATTTTTGAAATTTCTAAAATTCATAACAAAAAGTTACCCCCGATAATGCCACAAAACTATACAGATCTGAGTTAGATGAGGAACCATATTGAAAAAAAGTTTGAAGTTGATAGCTGTAGCCGTTTGACCTGTGGAGAACACCAAAAAAACATAAAAAAAATTTAAAAAAAAAAAAAAAAAAACATAAGAACGAACACCAATTTTTTTCAGTATGTCAAATTGAATCCTCGCTAAAGCTCGTCTAATGACGCACTGTACTGATGACTACGATCTATTGGCGTCGGTGAATAATATACAGGTTGATGGGATGAGATGAGATGTTTTGTTAATAGGTATATTTTGAATAGTGGGGAACGAGTCGGTCGTGAACTGTTGTTAGGGAACCATTCCAGTATTGACCTGAACGACAGAGAGAAACCACGAAAATCTCATGTCAACCATGACGGGAATCGAACCCCGGTATCCTGAATAACGGTGTATTAACCACTGAACCACTCGTCTCAGTATATATATATATATATATATATATATATATATATATATATATATATATATATATATATGTATGAATATATTATGATTATTATATTCAGTAACAAGACAGCCTCGAAGTATTTCTTAATACAACTGATAGGTGCTGCTTCTTTACTGTCTAATTAATTCATTATTCACCTTAATTGGGAAACAATTATTGTATGCCAAGATCAAGATTTCCATGGATTATGGAGAGACAGAGTATATAGCACAGCCAATTCGTGAGTTGAAGCAAAAACTATCTGGTTTTTCATTGGATCGTTGAAAATGAATCTATAATGTTCACTTGTTTTTTTCTTCTTTCCGTTGGCCAACTGTGTTATTTGATTGGCCAATCAGTCGATTATCATCAAGGGCTCTTCAACGGACTGGAAAATTAGGACCTATCTTGTGTTTATTTATTGACTGGCGATGCATCATCAGCTTTAGTGATTTCAATACAACGTTCCATTTCGATATTTTTATGTGACCAATTTATTACCATAATGATATTATCTGTAGGTTCACAATTCACACCATGCAGTGTCCTGTCAATGGCAGGTTTCATCAGTCAGTACTCAATAGTCGAATGGTTACAGTAATTTCAAGTATGTCGTTTTTAGTCAATTAGCATCCATGATTATTCCTACTCTCTTATTGGCTGAATTCAAATCGAATGTTTACCACTAGCAGAACGCAATATATGCTTTTTGGGATGTGCTATACAGGCATATTTATATGAAAAAGTAGCGAGAAGATATTATATGAACATATTTACGTATTTTATTCATTCATTACAGATTGTTCATTAAACAGGTGGTAATGGTTACTATACCTAATGAAATTACAATCAAACATACTCGATAAAATTATACTTTGTTATTTTTTTCTTAGCTCTCTTCTTAAATCACCGATCTTCGAACCTTGAGTTAGGAGCAATTATGTCATTGTCAATTCCTGTTTTATTAATTACTCATTTTATTGTTCTAAAATTAAATTGGTTAAACCTGTTGCCCATATTTTTAATTGGTTTCTTATTAGTTTTAACTGTTATGAAAAAACGAAATTATACTTATTTTCATCAAAACAGATTATCCGAGTTATGTGAAACTTGGGAATGATGTGTATCATTTTTATATTGAAATTCGTTCACATTTGAATTTATTCGAAGGAAATATATTTTCCAAATTTTCTTCTTTCAGTTATTTTTATGAGGTTTTTGGAAAATTTCGGAATGTGTTTTCTCAGAAAAAGGTTCGACCAATTGATCCTCCAAACTTCACAGTATCGAATTAGATGATGACACATGTCTACGCCAGGCCTCAACTGCATTTGTAGTTTCGTTTGACATGTGCAGCTCAAAAATGAACGTTTCTTTTCGAGTTCGGTGAAATTGTGTCTTTACGTCGCTCATTCAAATACTGGAGAACCTATGGTGAAATGTATCTACTTTTTCTCCTGGATATGGGTATAGCTATATTGAGGGATTGAGGAAGGAGAAAGGAGAGGGGAGGAAGAGATGAGCGGGAGGGAATGAAGGGGGAAATCGTACGGACCTTGTCCGAGTCATGAATTTATCGTAACGTGTTTTTAAAAAGAATATGGGAATGTATGAAATATAATATCAGCCGGAAACGGAAGTCCAGGAATGTATTTTATAGATAAAATATGTATTCCGGTTAATATTGGTATATAGAAGCGTATTCATCTTGTACAAACATATTTCTGAAAAATATGAATTATTTATTTTTTAATTTAGAACATATAAATATGTCAATCGATTATTTATAGTGCATGTATGAAATTAAAAGAATTAATGAACTCAGTATATAGAAATATTTATTTATTGTTGGATATTATTTGATTACTGGGAGAATATGAATAATATACTGAGATAAAAGAGAATTCCGTGAACCAAACACAAATATTCAAAAGAGCAAAACGGCAACCAGTATTTGTCTGATAATGAGAACAAATCACAGACCTAATTTTTCAAATAATAGATATCTAATCGGAATCGGAATCTTCTGAATCTTTGGGAAAAAACCGAGATTTATAGTTCTTTAAAAACATATTAGAACATCTAAATCGAGACCAAATTCCATTGATTTCTTATCAAATACAAACAAATAAAAATGTAGCATTTATTATTTTTATAAATACGTTCGATTTAATAAGTTATTCGCCTTAGAAGTGACACTTTTTCATGAATATTGTACAGATTGGCTTTGAATCTCTCAAATATATGTTAATGAGAAATTATAAAGATGAACATATATGACAGTACCAAGAAAAAACTAGAAACTTATTCTTATTAATTATTTCAAATTGAAGTTCAAAATCAAATATAGATTATAAAAAGATTTAAAAAATCATTCAATTGAATACAGGCAATGAAACATGATGGAAAAAATCTATAAACAAGAACCTCTGTGAAAATACGAAAAAATATCGTAATTTCTCCACTAAAATAAATTCACAGACCTCCATTAAACTTCACACTCCATAATATCTTATTGTTAATAAGATTACACGGAGTGGAAATAATAAGTATTTTATAAGAAGATTTCATAGTCATTGAACTGCCAAGAAAATAACAAACGAAAACAACCAAAGGAAATCCTATTCACACTCCTAAAAAACATATTCCAAAGCAAAAAAAAAAAATACAAAACATAAGATATTTTTTCCATATAAAATATAGGCCTACCCAGGAAAAAATATAATATTCATAACATGCAAAAATTCTGTGTCAAATTAGTAACGCGTCATAAAATATGTTTCTCTATATCACATTTTTCGAAAAGCTCCAGAACTTTGTGCTAGCAGTTTTACGAAACATAAAATCTAGTACTAAAGTTATATTGGGTAAAAAATACGCGATGAGAGATAGAAAAATGTAAAAACTCGTATATATGCGAACTCAATTCATTTTTGCGTAGAGAAACTACGAATATATATTATATAATTATCACATTATGGAACATAATATTATAATAATATCCGAATATATATTATTTACATCCTTTTTAAATCATTTTGTATGACTGAATGTGTAAATAGTACAAAGTCAGCTTTGACTTTATCTACATCGTCCCAGAATAAAATATACAAATAAAGCATCCCATTTTTTTACAAGACTACCCTCTACCATAGCTTGCTCACACCCCACCCATCTCCACCGAGTCAAACATTTCACCAATAGAACTACACAAAAATGTAGTTAAATAGTTGTGAAATATCGTACATTTTTTACACGCGTACAGAAAGAGAAACTTGAAAGGGTTTATGCACGGTGCTTATAAAAATAGAGAAATTCACCTTCACTTAATTTTTTCCATGTTCAAAAACCAGTGTAATTGAATGAAAAGTTCACATCTCCCAAGATAATTTTATGCTCTTTAATTAATATGATATTCTATTCCAGTGAATTTAATCAGTTTTAAAATAATACGTCAATGAATTGCATCACATTCTTTTTATTCATTGACGTATTATCTTAGAACTGATTGAATTCACTGAAACAGAATGTCATATTAATTTTCAGAACTTATTGAATTTAAAAAAAAAACGTCATATTAATTAGAGAGTATAAAATTATCCTGGAAATGTAAATGTGATCTTTTCATTCAATTACACTGGATTTTGAAAATGAATATAAATATTAGAGATAAATTTCTCGATATCTGTGAAGAGAGAGAGAGAGAGAGGGGGGGGGGGGAGATACGATATCTGTGAAGAGAGAGAGAGAGAGAGGGGGGGGGGAGATATATATATATATATATATATATATATATATATATATATATATATATATATCATATGTAATGTAATATATAATATGTCTCATATTAATATGGAACTAAAGACATGATTCTGGAATGAAACAGGGAATAAAACGAACCCCTTCACAATCTCATCCATATACCAACGTGATAAAATGCATATAAAAGTATTCACACGTTCGAGACAATTCAAGAAATTGGAAAAGAATTCGTTTTATATATTTTCCATTCAACTAGACTAGAACAATTGCACGGTACCGTACTTTACACAGTGTACTTACTCTATTTTATCGGCAGGCTCGTCTTCCATCATCCATAAAGGGGGAGGGGGAGGGGGGGGAGGGGGGGGACAATTCAAAGTGTATTTTCATTATAGAATAAATCTTCAAATATCTACTTCGGTCCACGAGCGCTAACGGATCAACACTCTCGATCGTTTATAGTAAACTATTGAAAAGACGGTCGGTTGGAATAAGAAAATGTAGTCGAAGGAAGTATATATATATATGTGTATGTGTAAGAATACCATATTTCTTTATAAAATATATGTTAGAAAGCGATGGGACACTTTCCTTTTTTAAGAAAAAGCACTCAGAAAATCAAAAACGCTCACACAATTTATCATAAAATATGCATTTTCTTTTTGTATAAAACAAAATCCCATGTGAATTTATCTTGAGAATCGAATCGTGTTTGCATGTTTTTTTTACATATAGATATATTATAATGGTGAGTGTAGGCGCACAGCAATTGTGTGAATGAGTTATTGAGATGGGATTCATTAAAAACGTATTGCGGCTCGATTTTATGGAGAAAAAAAGTGATTGTGAACGTTTTGCATTACATTGATATAGCGTTTAAGGCGAATTTTGTCTGAGGGAAAACATTTCCGGCCGGAAGGATTTTACATAAATAAATGATCTTGGAATGATAGCAGTTCAAGATATCAATCTAAGAGTGATAAATAAAAATGAATGAACATTAATGGATAAATTAATCGATCAATACATAATTTGAATTAATTCAGTGTGCATCCATTTTTTTCTCATATTATGTGCATTTTCTTATTTTTTACTATTCTTTTTCTAAATAATTAATCAATCAACTACAAAATATTTTTTTTTCTAGAATTTAGCTCGATTTTATTATTATTTTTCTGTACCATTCACTAATTTGTTATATTCGTTGTTATTATTTTTTATTCTGTGTCTGTAGGCAACCTTCATTACAAGGCAGAGTCTTTATTTTAAATTAATAAAGAATTTATATATAACAAATATGTTATGAGATGTATCCATTAACTATCATAACATTGATATATTGTGTATATATATTTTTTTCATTCTTCCTTAAGGACCCCACCAACAGCTAGATTATATGGGGATACGAATGAGCGGGTTATAATAAAACTATATATGAAGGACATTTACAAAACCCATGCCTTATGAGGGACTCGAACCCACGCCCGACCTTGATCAACTCTATGAGTCTATGAAACTATGAACCAAAGTCTATGAAAATCTATGAATCAACTTTAAATCCAATTCAATTCGGAAACAATAAGTCTGTGTCGAGTCTTAGGTGTTGAAAGAAAGTAAATACAAAACTAATCTTTCACGATTTTTCCAATCCACAATTTTTTCCATCATGACACAACTTTTGTTTCATCCTTTTAAAAGAGACATATAATTTGTGTTTATCTGGTTCGCCTTATTTTTCAATAATTCACTATAAATAACAAAAAATAAATAAAAGCGGATAGTCTCTGATTACATACATTAACACGAACACCATTTACAACTGGAAATGTAGAAAATTGTTGATGTTTCTTTCAAGGGTCTTATACTACACCGTGTAGGGGAGGGGGGGATTAATGTTGAGCGGGTGGAGGGGTTACGGGGGGCAATACGCACGAAAGCACGGCTTAACGATCCCGCTTTAAAAAAAAATAAGCCTTGAAAGCATACATTTTTAACAAGCGATAAAAAATATGTTTTTAGAGAAAATCATAAAAAAATATATCAGTAGAGGTTTTAACCCATACTTAGGTCTACATGGGTGTATGTGTATATAATGAAGATGTAAGGTTTATATTCATGATTTAGTAGATTATTTTATATTTGATTTTTATGTATTTATTTTAAAGTTCAGCTCACGCTAGATAAAAAACGATCATAAAATAGAATTTAATATGTACTAACTAATCTGCTGATAGATGGGGATCTTCATACACAAAATCAGAACAATAAATGATAAAAACAATTGTAATTTCAGAATGTAATAATAGTAAGTAGATAATCACATTTTTGATCAATGAAAAACTCTATCAAATGTGACAGGGAAAATCTTGTGGCGAATCACAAGATTCAAAGAGAATCTTGTGTCGAAATTTTTCGTTCGGTCTAATCTTATAGAATTTCTCGAAAAATTTTTATGGTGTCCCTCAGTTCTTGTCGAATGGTTTTCGCACAGAAAATATACAGTACCAAGTTGGATAAGTTCGAGTATTCAAAAAAGCAAAAAGTTTCAAGTTAATCATGCGCAAACCTTCCGACGTGCGCCCTGGGAAAAAACAAAATAAAACCACAGAGATAAAGATCAATAATAATTGGATGGAAGTCTCCGCTATCGCTCATCCAATGAAATAGAACCATGCCAATTACAGACGAACTATTTAAAAAGTTTCGCAGTCGGCAGGATTCGAACCTGCGCTCCCAGAGGGAAATTGATTTCTAGTCAATCGCCTTAACCACTCGGCCACGACTGCTGATACTCTGGCAACTGCTAGAAAACTAATTGATATCAATAACTGAGATAACGCGCCGATTAATCTCGCGTTGATTGATGAGTTAGCAAGAATAGTCGAGTATAACATTTGGGTTCTACTTGCGAATTTTTGTGTAAAATCTATTGAATCTCGTAGGTTTTATTTATATATTTTTTAAATTGCAGTATTCATTTTTATTCATTTAGAAGTTTAGAGCCGCCCCGGTGGCTAAGTAAATGATCGCTAGCGGTAGTAACTGAAGTTACTGTTGGGCGTGGGTTCGAGTCCCGCATAAGGTATGGGTTTTTGTAAACGTCCTTTCATCTAACATCTCTTCATCGTTTCATTATCATTCGCTCGTACCCCCGTATAACCTAGCTGTTGGTGGGGTCGTTAAGCAACATTAAAAAAAAAAAAAAAGTTCAGACAGTAATATTTGATAAAACCGGCAAAAGTCATGCCAGCCGCCGCGGTTATACCAAGGGTACAAGTGAATATCGTTAATGTATAGGTGAAAAGTGATAATGGGATTAATAATCAATTTAAATTTCAAATTTGATAATCTCTAAAAAAAATATTCCAATCGTTTGATTAGTAAAGTCGAAATATAATTTCGAAAATGATTCAAAATCAAGATATTCAAATAGAGATTCGTTGAACAAAGTGTATTTTTTACAGAAATTGCATCAGAAGTATAATCTAGTATCGGTAGAAATAGGCATATGCACCACATTTTTCTAGCCCTAGTTACAGCATATGAAATAAATATTTGATTGATAATTTGACTCCACTCAGTTGAAAAATCAAATATTTTTCAATTTGAAATCTTAAGTTCCAAATGGCTCTATTCGTAGACTATCCTATAATATGTAATGAAAAGCTATATGAATCTTGAGCTTGAAACAATTAATCTTTTTGTAATAATGTTATTAAAAAAAAACTCAATTTAACCCCCCCCCCCCTCCCAGCCCCTTCAATCCACACAGACACAATATTCACTTCAATATACACAATAATAGCATGAGATTCAGTCCTTTCATACTTTTACTATCCATCCTCGTATTTTTCATTCTCAGTTATATAATTCATTTCACCACTTACCAGTTCAAATATTGTTTCATTATTATTATTATAATTTTATCTTTTAATTATAATTATTCAATTATCATTCGTCCACGTGCCAGCTGTGATTGATAGCAGAGTTATTTATCTATTTTATGAGCATAGTCAAGATGCCATTTTACATGATGGATGGAATCGAAATAGTATTTCTATTATTTTTGTATTTCATCCTCATACATATAAGACTAAGTGAACAATCGATTTGCAACTTTTTCTTACATCGCGTGCCAGAACAAAATACGACGATATTATTTTTATCAAAAATCGGTTCAACTTTTTTTCGGATAAAGACATTAAACATTTGAGTAAGAAAAACAATATTCATCTTTCAACCCTATAATACCACTCGCAAACTGTCATCCCTGTAACCTCTTTGTCTACAACACATTGTTGACGGAGACAGCGATAGATAAAGATTACATCTAACTTACAGAGATAAGATTTAGTATGATAAAGACTTACATAAAGTGACTTCTTTTTCTGGCCTCATTCCAAATAAAAGATTAAGCTTCCAAGATTTAGGACATTTATAGCGTTTTTATACACGTGGACATTATTTTCTTCTCGTCGAGAGAAATGTATCACGATTTGTCATTTGAGAATAAAAACAGAAGTATTTCCGTGAAGCGACAATGAAAGCTTTCACGACTAAACTAAACACAATGATGACATGAAGCTCCTCCGTGGCTCAGTCAACTATCATTTCATATATATATATATATATATATATATATATATATATATATATATATATATATATATATATATATATATATATATATATATATATATATATATATATATATATTTATATATATATATATATATTGAAAAAAGTCTGTCTCATACACATGAGATTGTTTAAAAAACACAGAATAAAAAACAATTGATTAGAATATCAAAAATAACCATGATAAAATATTTGAAAGAGTAATAAAATAACAATTGGATGAGTAACAAAGCATAAGTTAATTAAATCTAGGAATAGTTGTAAAAAAAAATAGAAAAATAATAATGATAACTTGAAAAAAAGAAAGAAGTGAATAAATACGGCTGGCAAAAATGAAAAAAGTGAATGAATACGGCTAACAATATTTAAATAAACAACAAAGAAAAAAAAATGAAATTACAAGAAAAAAAATCAATGCTGAAGGCTGTAAAGATGATGTCTTAAAATTTGTAAAGATCCTCTAAGGGCGAGTAAAACAATGTTATAAATAAATTTGTTGTTGAGTTTGAATTTTTTACAAAATTGTATGAAGAAATTATGAATCGTGCCTCGAGCACCCACCACTAGCCCTATCACTGATATTTTCAGTGATAGTATCACTGATACTAGGGTAACAGAGGTCACTTGAAGAGCATATACTGGAATGAATTTGACTAGGTTATGAAACAGGCTTGGGTGTGAAGTGAAACCTTACCTGAACTCAAACCACATTTACTACTATCCATTCATAAGTAGGCCTACCCCCAAGCCCAAGCCCATGTCACATGACCAAGTCGACTTTATTCCAGTATACGCTCTTCCCCGGTAACACGACAATCACGCTATTTCCCAATAATTGTAAATCTATAATATAAGTTCTACTGCATCGAATATAACTTGAATAAAATTGAGTTCAACTATTTGTCACTTCACTATAACAATTCTTCCATGCATGTTCAATCGTTCTACACTGTAGATCATTATATTATAACTTATGTAGATCGGAAGATTTAGATATAATTCAGGGGGATAGTATGATAGTATACATTTATATCTATAGCTCGAATAAGTGGCAATTATTCTATATCAGGGGTCTCCAAACTATAGCTCGTCATAGTTTATTTTGATTACATTGTAAAATTCACAATGTAAGTAAATCATTCAAAATGATAATCAGATGTTTTTAAACGATCAATTGAGGAATACAATATAATTTAAGATTTCAACTGTAATTGAACGAGCTTTAGTGACGATTCAATTTGACATACTGAAAAAAATTATTGTTCGTTTTCATGTTTTTTTGTCGGTTCTCCACATGTCAAACGGCTACAGCTATCAACTTCAAACTTTTTTTCATTATAGCTCCTCATCTAACTTAGATATGTATAGTTTTGTGGCATTATCGGGTGGGAACTTCTTTCTTATGAATTTTAGAAATTTCAAAAATAACAGCGGAAAAAAAAAATCAAAAAAAAATGAAATTTTGCGTGAAGTTGAATTACATTTTGATACACATTTCTGGAAATTTTCAGCTTGATCAGATCAGCCATTTTTAAGAATAAACATAAAATATGCTGAATTGGTACCACTCGAAGCAGTTTTTACCCATTTTTACCCATACTATTACTATCCGCTCGTCTAACAACGCATATTTGGCGTTTTCCTAGTTCATTATATGAGATTTAACCTAAAAATTTACAATAAGTGACATACATAAGTAATTCACATACATAATGGAATTAAACATTATAATTAATGAGATTCATGTAGCTCCCCACAAGATGGCGTTGTACTAGTGTTGGCCCTTGGGACTTACTGGAGGAATCAGTGTGGCCCTTAAGCTGAAATGTTTGTAGACCCCTGCTATATTTTGTGATACGACAATATTAGGTGTTCAATCGTTCGGTTTGTTATATATCCTTAACAGGGTGTTTGAACAACGATAATGATGTAGTTATTCTGATAGAAAGAAATAGTTACAAATAGGTGAATATATTCAATGACATGGTCGCTTTATTTTCATTTATTTTTCATATATTTGTAATAGGTTCAATGTCCATGGGCGTTGATTTAGCGAAATATCAGTTAATGGTGATAACTGTTGAACGGTATGAGACATGAAAATTCTAAGAAGACGGAAACACAGATACTTTCAATACCTTCAAGATGGTGTGAGTATAATAACGAGTGATCTCATATCGCATAATTGTCACGCATATACGATAAAAATGTGTTAATGGAGCCATAAACGTGTGACAATCCCGCGATATGAGATAATTAGTTATTACTTATACTATCTTGATGGTATTGAGAATATCTGTGTTTCTTCGTTATCATAATGTTGATATCTTATACCGTTCAAAAGTTATTAATAATTAAAAGTATTAATTATTATAACGATACCTGTTAATGTTGTGTAGACCCACATTCGCACACGTTGTTATCTATCACTTCCAAACCAATGTACTTATAAAACAATCTTCTTTCTCACGCACTGTTTACACAAAACCACCCCTGACCGCGTGGTCGCTAAACTGCCTCTGTCATGACCTTCACTTAGCTACCCCGTCACTCGCGTTCCCTTGCTAGACTGATAAACTCGCTCAATAGGTGATTACAAAATCAAACCATTCTCTTGAAATCAACTGGAATAAACTGAAATTATTACCGACTTGAAATAAAATTTACCCAATTCGAGCCTATCTCAATAAGTGGAAAGATCAGGAAATTGAATATATATATATATATATATATATATATATATATATATATATATATATATATATATATATATATATATATATATATATACATATATATATATATAATATATATATATATATATATATATATATATATATATACATATTAATATTATTTCAATAACTTTCTCATTAACCACCAGTAGGTTATCATAAAGGTATGATTAAAAACTGTTCAAAATCGCGACCTCCCCGGGACTTGAATCCATATCTTCAGATTGCCGGTCTGACGCGCTACCAATTTCTTATATAGAGATCTATATATATATATATATATATATATATATATATATATATATATATATATATATATATATATATATATATATATATATACATCAAAAACATTATATGTTATGAGTGAAACAAATTATTAAATTAATTTCAAACAATTACGACTAATTGACACACAATATATGACATTACTAAAGTCTGCTGACATATGAATATTTCTTCATCATATAGTAAGTACTCTTAAAACACAATAAACTACTTTCCTACTCTTCAACTGTTTCTTATTCATGCATTTCTCTTTTATTGTTTTGTGTTTTATGTGAACCACTTGGTAAAGTTAATGACGAACACAGAGCAGCCATTACCATAATGTATGACGTCACTAGGTCACGTGATTCGGTAGGGAAACAGCCAGAATTGGCAACATTATCCAGGTCAAAGAAGATAATCTAGGGGATGAATATCGAGGTCGAAGGACATTACAACCCTGGCAATAGAATTTATTGAATTGTATATAGTGACAATATTTATTTTTCTACTTTGGAGAAAACTAGAAATTTCCTCTCAATTCGGAAATGATGACATATTTTTTGTCCTTTTGTCGTATATCAAGTGATAATTAAAGGACGTCACAACCCTTTGACTAGATTTTAATTAATAATTACGACATTAATTTCCCTACTCTGGAGAAAACTAGAAATCATCAAAATAAAAAAACAATGACAATGCAATATCGAGTGTTACGCTTATGTGCAAGGGATTTTTCCTCCATTGTTACTATTAAATTTGACTCATCACTGTTTTCGACAAATTTATTTGTAAATTTTGAATCTTGCACGCTTCCAGTTTTAAGACCTGATATATCTGTAAAGTCACCCTTGCGGGAACTTTTCACCCTATGGAGTCTGGGGTCACCTAAAACCAAATATTGTGGTAGCTAATTGCTCTAGTAAAGATGGACGGTGGTGGGGATCGAACCAAGGCCCGATATGCCCCTCATCTCCAGGCTCACACGAAGCGAGTGCGTCAGCAATTGAGCTCAATGCGCCGGGCAACGTTTATTAAGGCTGCATATATATATATATATATATATATATATATATATATATATATATATATATTTCTAAAAGTCGTGGTCTGGAAAATGGTCCGTCTGACCCTTGTCATTTATATAATGTATATATCTTAATTATTTATATATATATATATACATATATATATATATATATATATACATATATATATATATAAATATATACCATAATTGCGATGGCTGATCAAAGACTCAAGGCCTACTGTCCTAACCCTATTCAGCGTTCGTATAAAAGATGTTTTAATCATTCTATTTCATATGACATTTCCCACGAATACAGTCCATTCACGAACCTAGCCAACTTTTCAAACTGGAATATAATTACTTCTCCTCATTTTCTCTTGGATTTGAAATGTATTGAACACCATCAAAAGTGTGATTAGACTGATTAATTATATAAAAGATAATCAGTTATTATCATCTCAATCACTGAAACTATAAAATACTAGTTTTGATATTATTAGATTGGTAGACTTATAGAGAAATGTGGTATTAAAGGAATTGAACGAGTTTTCATTTATATATCACTGAATGGAATTGTGGTAAGGGGGAGATGTGTAAGTGAGGGGGGGGGGGATATTAGGTGTCTTGAGATATACAAGCTTATCAACCATCAAGCGTTCGGCATCAATGCTTTCTCAATGTCATCCGCGTCCCGATCGAAGCCGAACTAAGCCGAACTAAGCCGAACTTAGTGGGATCTAAGCCTTCTTATCGTCCTTGGGTGAATTTACTAAGGCTTTTGGATGATGATGATGATGATGATGATGATGATGATGATAATGATGATGATGACGCCTTTTCCCTGTTGTAGACACTAGGGATACGCTTCCTTTCTCGATTTACTACTTGGATATTGCAAAAGGAGTGATCAATAGGGTTATAGAAAGGATGGTGGGGGAGGGGGGTGGGGAGAGGGAGAGGGGGAGGGTGTATTAGCGTATCCAAGCAAGGGTGCTAATCAAGGTATTACGATTTTTAATAAAACCTATACGTAACTGTGAGAATATTGTTTTTGACGAGTTCCAGGGTGGGCATTTTTCATTTTGAGAAATCGAGGAAAAATCGAAATGTGTAAAATGTGGATTGAAAAGAAAACAAATTTGTCCAAATTTTGTAGACACTGAAAATGTATGAATGCCTTAAATGCATCTCTGACGTAGTTTCACTGTACAAATTGGACTGTTTAACTGAATCATATTGTGAAAATGCATGTAATAGTATTTTAATTTTACTTCTATTTTCATGAATTTTAGAAATTTCAAAAATACCCATTAGAATAACACAGCGGAAAAAAGATATAAATTCCAAAAAAATGAAATTTTGCGTGAAGTTGCATTACATTTTGATACACATTTCTGGAAATTTTCAGCTTGATCGGGTCAGCCATTTTGAAGAAAAAACATAAAATGTGCTGAATTGGTACCATTCGAAGCAGTTTTTACCCATTTTTACCCATACTATTACTATCCACTCGTCTAACAACGCATATATGGCGTTTTCCTAGTAATAATTGGATAGTTATAATTTAATTCAGCTATTCAAACTTCTCCCTCCCCAAGTATGAGGTAATAAGTACTGTACATACATGACACACTGACTCCATGCAAGTATGCCCTTATAATCGTATATTAAAAGTAGCTTAAGTGATTTAGTACTGAAGTCACTTTGGAAATGTCAGCAAGCATGAGAGAGGATAGGTATGAAGTGAAGTTGTCTGTATAAGTAACCCCCTCTTCCTTCTCTCTCTCTCTCTCTCACTCTCTCTCTCTCTCTCTCTCTCTCTCTCTCTCTCTCTCTTTCTCTCTATATCTCTATCTAACTCTCTCTCTCTCTCTCTCTCTCTCTCTCTCTCTCTCTATCTCTCTATCTAACTCTCTCTCTTTCGCACTCTCTATCTATCTATCTCTCTCTATCTATCTATCTATCCATCTCTCTCTCTCTCTCTCTCTATCTCACTCTCTCTCTTACTCTCTCTCTCTCTCTTACTCCCTTTCTCTCTATCTACTAATTTTACAACTAATTCATCCAGGCTCACAATTGACTATAATAAAAAATATCGTACTAGGATTTCTTTTTTATCAAAATCGAAAACTTGACACAAAGACATTGTTTCCTTATAAAGACCAAGGATGGAGGTTTATAGTCGCTTTAACGGGGCACCACAAGGGCAATCTTTCCACCCCAAAGAATTAGTCAGATATAATAATAGCTCATTCAACACATTATAAAAATTATATTGATAAGTTAAGAAATGAAGAATTCAATTCAAAAGCCGTATAGGGAAAAAATGATATCAAGTATACGGAATAATATCAGAAATATAAAATATATTCTTTTTTGAAACCACAAATTCAATATAATCAAATCAATTCCTCACCTCTTTATACGGTCGCTTGGCACATGTTTCTCTGTAGCTGATTTCGTCACGTCCTCTCGTTTGAAACATCTTCGCTGCTGATTCCATCTCATTAGATCCCGTATTCTTCCGCCACAGTGAAGTCACACATAAGCACAAAGAAACACACAGGCACACACACATTTTTATATATATATATATATATATATATATATATATATATATATATATATATATATATATATATTATATATGTATATATGTATATATATATATATATATATATATATATATTAATATATATATATATATATATATATATATATATATATATATATATATATATATATATATATGGTATGATTTAAAACTGTTCAAAAATCGCAACCTCCCCCGGGACTTGAACCCGGATCTCCAGTTGTTGAAATAAAAAAAAAAGTTGTTGAAACAATATGATTCCGACAGCTGGGTTGCTAATAGAAGTCACTAAAACAGTTCAATTTCCTGTCAATTTGTGGTACAATCCTCGAGTCTAGAAATGTGTGACTGTACGAAAGATATGAAAAATTGAAACTATTCAAGAAGACCTTCCTCTCTGGCGTGATGGGTAACGCGTCAGACCGGCAATCTGGAGATCCGGGTTCAAGTCCCATATAGCAACATGTCCAGTATTTGTGTATTTCCATTGTTGTTAGCACAAAATCCTAGCACTGCTCTAGAGATGAGCTAAAAATAAGTCACATTCCTCGATCTAAGAAACCGTGATTCTGTTATTATCTCCTATTGTCATGGTATTTAGCTCTTCTAGATATTATTATGCAATCAAAATGCTTAGTCTCTTGGAGCTATTTAGGTGTGGGACGTTGTTTTGAGTGGAAATCCTGGTAGGGTCTTGGAGCCTTATTCCTGAGATAAATCAGATGTGAGAAAATGAAGTGAGAAAATTTTCTCATCTCACTTCTCATCAGATTTAGTATTCTTGATAAAGAAATACGATAAAGATTGTGAGAAACCATCAGATCCATCAAAATAGGAAGTGAAATAAAAATTGAAATATGAGAAAAAAGGGAGAAAAATTGATTCAGGAATGATAATTGGCCATTTTATGTGAGATAATCATTTTCTCATGTACTTTTATTTTTCTCACATCTCATTTATCTCAGGAATAAGGGTCCAGAAAACCGACTCGCAAGAAGGAAACCGCGACCGGCGCCTGCGCATAGAAAGTGGACACAAACAACGTCCAATAAAGATGGAGTCTCAGCCTTCCACACTTCGTTTATCCAATTAACTAACATTATAAAGTTGAGTGTCAGCAATACTTGGTCGAGTGGCACTAAGCACAGGTTGACTGAGTGACACTTATATGTCGTATGCTCTCCTTAATTAGATATAATGAGGGGAGTCCTTAAGCATACTTGAAAAATCAGAAAATAGGGGAACTGTGAGTGAAAATTAAAATTTTCAGGTGAGCAAAACTTATTTTCAGAAATATAATGCAAAGTAGACATTTTTTTTCGATTCTATTCTCATCGTATTAAAGTTTATCATGAAGTTCATAGATTCCATCTTGTTCTATAATCTATGTATCAACTATTATAACAAAGTGTAAGACAGCGTAGTCCTGTTGTCAAAATTCTTCGTTTTTTATTTAAAATAATCAAAATTGGCTGTTTAGACCATCCTTGTGGTGACAGTGATTGAAAATTATAAAATTTCAGAGAATGATGAAATAAAAATAGAACGAGAAACAAAATATAAGCGAATTAAATTTAGAAATAGTTGTAATTATGTATGTTCATGTTTATGTTTTTTTTTTTCAAAGATTTGTACATGATGCAAATATAAAATTCAAATATAGAATTCAATAAATGAAAAATTACTGAAAAATGGCGTATCAAGTTTTCCATGATGATAGAAATGAATTTTAAAATATTCATTTGAGAATTTCAATAAAATTGACCACTCTAGATAGGAATATTCAATCAGTCAACAGACACATGTCAAATTGTAATTCAAACAGTCAAATTGGTCGAATGTATATACGCCTTCAATTGCTTACTCTAGGTCGTTGCAAGAAAGCATTGAACAAATTCAGCTTATTTATAATCAACGAAATTACCTCCTTAAAAAGAGTACAAATCGCGTTTTCCCCGAAGATAATATAACAACTCTTCAACAGAATTACCCTACTCGACAACATCAAGATGTCCTCTTCTCCTCCTAAAAACTCCTAAAATATTTCCAAATTAGATTGCAACCGGCAATGTTTTGGTCGACAAGTTCTTCCCCTATATACCAAATTGTCGCCGTCTATTTCACACTCTCATCTCCCGTCCCGATCGCCCGTCCCCCCTATCTCTCACCACTAACCCTAAGAGTCTCGATCCTCCAACCAAAACTAAACACCTGAATTAATAACCGTTGATGTCAACGATTGGCCGTCTTTCCTATAAAGTAGCGTTATCATCCGGGGGTGTCGAGCCTTTAACACACACGAATTGATATATGGAGTAGAACAGAAGCGTACTTGTGTCGTCGATCGACCGTCTCCTTGATGTGACAGCAGTAACGATTGGGTGTCTCGGCTTGTGTTGTCAAGCGGAATAAGGAAATGACGCGTGAGCAAAGACATGGCTTTTATAGTAATAAAATAAAAAGAGATAAAATGGAACGAAAACGAAGTAGAGAGAGAGAGAGAGAGAGAAAGAGGGGATTATATAGAGGTAAGAAGATGAAGAGAGAAAATAGGATGAAGAAGAGAGAGACAGAGGAAGAGAGGTATATAGAGGTATGAAGAGAAAGAGAGAGTGCGAGAAAGAGAGTATAGAAATGGAGGAAGAGAAAGAATGAGAAGGAGTAGGAGAAGGGTGAGAGAGACAGAGATAAAAGAGGGGATGAAATATAAAAGAGCACTTGAATCAAGGAGGGAATTACATTTCAGTAATTCAAGCCAGATCACTCACAATTGCTCGAGTCAAGAGAACATGGCACCTCCACCTATACAAAAGACCACATATAAAAGAATCTGGTACCTCCACCAATAAACAAGACCACATGTTATAGATCATGGCACCTCCACCTATACACAAGACCACATATTATAGAACCTGGTACCTCCACCAATAAACAAGACCACATGAAATAGATCATGGCACCTCTACCAATACTCGCAGACCACACGTATGACATAATGTATAGATATATCGGAATTTTTGTACATCGAAAATTCTCATTTTGAATTGCTCTATATTAATTTCACTTATATAATAAAAATTATCCGATGGTACAATTATACAACCATACAATTACACATATACAATTTTTTGTATGTATTCAATTCTTCTGACAGTAGCTTTACAACATTCTTAAGATACTTAGATCATTAAGGTTCATATTGAAATATGTCGCATGTCGGTTACAAAATACAAACATAAATCAGAAAAATACAAACATAAGTTATAGAAAATATACAAACAAGACAAATACAAACAATTATACATGGAGGTTGAATATACCAACGAGCATCGCTCACGGTAAAAAAACATTAATTTCATAAAGACAAAGTTTCAACATTTGAATTATTGGTAAAGTATTTTGTAGTTTCCCCCCTCCTCCCCCCCCCCCCCCCCCCCACCCAACCTCCACCACACCACACATCTCTCAACATTCACAAATAAACCTAATATTCGTCGCAAACTTTCCCCAATATATTACATCAACAGTTTCTCTCCCATCAACTTCAACTCTGTCATCTAGGAACACTCGACGATCGCTTTTCCTACACTTCAACTTCTCTGCATGCTTTTTGTGCCACTACAGTTTCAGACTAGCTCAAGTTACCCTGGCTGAGTCAATACACAAAAGCTAGCTACTATAAGTCAAGTTTTGCTCCGAGCAACTAAAGTAGCGAAGCGATAAGACCGCTCGGAGCGGTCGAGCGGATCTCACAGGAAAAAAACATGGCTTTCTAGATGATGTTTACTGTACAGAGAAACCTAGATAAAGATACAGAAAAAAACTCAATACACTTTGAACAACAATATAGTTCTATAGTTTGGTGTGTGTGTATGAATATATATATATATATATATATATATGTATATATATATATATATATATATATATATATATATATATATATATATATATATTCAAATATATATATATCAATTCAATATTTCATAGTTGATTATATAATTCATTGGGTTTCGATATTTATATATCATTACAAATTTATATCTCAAAAGAATGAACCTATATATATATATATATATATATATATATATATATATATATATATATATATATATATATGAAATACTATTAATGTGCTTCATAGCACAATTTTTCATCTACAGTCCACACTTTCGAATCACCCAACATTTATATATGAAGCAAATATTACAGAAAAACTCATCTGAATCGACACCAATGAGTTCTAATACTTTTCAAAATGAGTACCACACTTTCCAGACGACCTACCTGCAAACATCATTTCAACTGTGAATCATAGGAGTTTATCAACCGTAACCAATATCGTCTTTAATAACTCGAAAACGCGAACCTCAGTATACCATATATATATATATATATATATATATATATATATATATATATATATATATATATATATATATATATATATATCAGGCAATTATGAATAAGTGATCTCAGTTCAATTATATATATATATATATATATATATATATATATATATATATATATATATATATATATATATATATATATATATATATGTATATGATTGAACTGAGATCACTTATTCATAATTGCCTGATATATATATATATATATATATATATATATATATATATATATATATATGAAATAAAACCTTAAAACTAGAATTAAATTATATAGTTTATTACGCTAGCAATAAAAGCTGGTAATAAATATACAGTTGTTAGCAAGCTTATGACTGGTATATGATTTCATGTAGAGTTATGTAAGCTATGTATAGTTATGTATAATTTAATGGTGTTCAAAATCCCTTGGGATTGTTTGTGTTTGGTCGTAACTTCTTCGGCTATTTTAAGTTGTAAAGTTGGATTTAATAGTAAAGTAAATCAAGGTAGGTTCTAGTGCAATTAAGTTTCTATGTTTGTTAAGGAAATTTAAGTTGTTTAATGTGGTAATAGAAGCAGAGTTGATGTTAATAATTGTTATTTGATGTGTTATGTGAGGTTATATTCAATTATTTACATTGTGAGATTACTGTTTCGCTGCCTGTCCAACGATCCTACCTTGCGTTTGTGCCTAGTTTCACAAGATATATGAAAAAAATACTTATTAAGATGGTGATTTTGTCACTCATTAGAAAGAAATTTGAATGACTTAAATTTGCATGGAATTAGGTTAACGAAGTCTTCTCATTATTTGCGTATTATAAATAATGAACGATAGGAAATATAAATACTCAATACGCTTCTGCTAATCCATTTCCTTTGTTCATTTCATGATCCTTCATTGTCAGTTGAAAATGATTTTACTGATGGCTAATCATTGATTCCTTCAGCATTAAAGTTGCCAATATTATTGAAAAAAACATTCAATTCATTATAATGAATGAATTCGATTATTGTGTTAAGAAATCTATTTTTCATTTTTGCTACTTTAAAAATTAATCATTATAAAATATGACATATAGAATGAGAAAATTATTAATATTTTTAATACACAGATAAAAGATATCACCAGGGAGTACTAAATGACAGAATATGTACTATTAATCTTGAATCAAAATTCATAAAATAATGACAGAATATGAGAATATATATAACCTGATCTATATTAATAAATTTAAATTACAAAACTATAATTTTTATATTATTACGGACTTACGGTACTCTTATGAACAAAGCTCGTATAATAATATCAGTAAGTTTTCAGTGGGTTTATTATTAAAAGTCAAAACCACCTCAGCACTGAAAACTATAATATCCATTATTAAATATGAGAATATAATACATCTAACTATATGTTTTAATATAAAACAAACTATTATACGACGCCGATAAACGGTTTTAAAGACAATAGTAAATTTTATGGATCGACACTTCCGAGCTACAATGATCATGGATAGGGGAAACGGTCGCTCGTTCCCGTTAGGGAATATTATAAGATTCAGTTTTAATCTTTGTAAAGTTTGCAGACTTGATCGTTAAAGTTTCAAGTCTTGTTTGTTCGTTTTTATTCTATAATATTGAAATAGTTTTCAGAGAAAATTGATAATTTACATGTTTAACATGAAATAAACATAAATGTGGTGTAATTTAGAAAATAGAACTTCGAACGGATCTTGAGAATAGAAACGATGCTTGGAAAAGTTTTTTATGTCATAATAATAAATAGTTGTTTTGGAGAAAATAACTCTGATGAAGATTTTTAAAAACTAGGAAAAAGACTATGATGGTTCCACTGCTGCGCGCCCAAGATTATAACCGTATCATGAAATTTGATAATACAGCATAATACAGCAAATGCATAATACAGAATATCAAAATATTTGCTCAGCATGTACAGACAATTTCTTTTATAAAATATGATAAAATATATAATGAAATGGTGAAATGGTTGAGGCTTGACAGGTTAGAGGAAATTTTGAAGTTTAAAGGGTGTTATAGTGTATTGAAGGATTCTTTATTTTTCAAAGGGTGTTTTTATAGTATGAAATTTTATTTTAAAAATTGTTCATTTCTAGCGTAATTAAAAGGCTGTAATATTTGATATTCTCAAAGTTCCTAATAATTACACTAATATTCACTAAAGAAGAATGTTTCAAACGAACGTCCCCTCTATTTCACACCACTAGCGCTCGAATGGTTCGTACCTTCTTCTTTCATGGATAGTAGTAAAACGAGGAAACCTAATTAATGTGCGTATGCTTTCAAAAAATATTTACGAAAAAAAAAATATTAAAAAGTTAAATTTCAAAAATGTTATGCTTCTAAACTAATTAGGGTTGTCTATATGTGTGATAAAGTACTTACATCAAAGAGGGGAAATGTTCCGATCGACCGTCCC
>OU015473.1:9266196-9283696 GCA_907164805.1 Brachyptera putata | reverse complement strand
TTTCGAGATTATTTTTAATTCAGACGGTGGGAATGGTGTCCGGTTATATGATACAGTGGCGCATATAAGGACCCAAAGGGTGATCACCCTCCCAATGAATTGGAAGCGACGAAACAAAATGTAGAAAAGAGAGTCATAAAGAAGAAAGATTGGGAACTAAGAACATATTTGTCAAATAGTACGAATAAATATGACAAGCCCCAATTATCGCGATATTGAGAATTATTTTTGTAGAATTATTGAATGCATCAGGGAATTTATTCGTTTATTCAGGGTTCACACGGGAATCATGGTCTGCACCAGGTCCAGAAACCAGGAATGTGGATCCTGGAACCAGGTCAATTTTCAAGGATATATATATATATATATATATATTAATGACATCGAAACTTTATACAAAATCATTGTTCCCTAGTGAAGGCTATATGGATGAAAGATGAGATCGTTTGAACGGGGCACCGCAAGGGCGATCTTAACAACCCAAAGAAAATTAAAATGTGATAACTCATTCAACAAACAAATCTTGAATAAGGTAATAATTTCAGGGTTGGAAAACCATCCAAACATTCATAGTGGAGAGAAAAATCTTGATTCTTCTTCTTCTTCTTGAGATCTTCTCCTATCTCTCTCTTTCTCTGTTCTTATATTTTCAACAAAATTCATCATTTTGTTTCGATTTTTCTTCTCGTTTTTTTTTTTGCTAGAGTAGGTATGTTTAATTTCATTCGTTTCTTTCAATATTTGAAACATATATAAAATATAGAACAAAAATATGAATAAAGTGTGTATAGAACCTAATCATAAAAGATATAATTTCAAATTTCAATTCAGAATAAATTCATTATTTTGCAAAATAGAGTGAACCAATTTTAGTTTTCAGTTCAGTACCAATTCACTCTCTCATGGATTAGTTAAATCAAAATAAAATATCTGTCAAAAGTAATATTTCTCATTTTTACGTTGTATGAATGGCCTTAACATCATAAATGTTCGCGCTAAACGATCTATGAGGCAGTGAATGTATATTAAAAGGGACCGTGAGTTGAGCAAAATGGCTGCCATAAAACGAGACGTATATGAGTTTAATGAAACACATCCATGGAGGGACACTGGATGAAAAGTTATCACTGAAATTAACCAGCAGCAAAAAGTCGTGGAGTTGGGTTTTAATAGAGGAAACATTACTGAGAACAACAGTGGGAAAGATTTGTTTTGAGTATGTGAAGTTGAATGTGCTTGTATAGTTGTATACGTAAAAAAAAGTTCGCACAACAAAATGAACACAAATATTGAAAATATATTTTCATAATTGTTGTATTTTCTGAGGTACCAAACTGTACTAAATAGGTCGTACTAGGTCGTACTAAATAGGTCTAACTAGGTCGTACTAAATAGGTCGTACTAAATGTGTTGGTGTACTATACTGGATACTACTAGTGGAGAAATTTATCGGGTAAGAGCGATAGCAAGGGGCGATAATATTTTGTTCCACTTTTTGTTTTTTTCTGTGAATAGCTCATTTTCTATCCTAGAACTCATAGGTTGGGGCAAAAATTGTTTCGGTTGTTTTTGAGGAACTGACGATTGAAATTTTGAAAATGTCCAAAACCAAAAACATTCCAAAAAAATATGGAAAATAGTTTTATCGTGGGAAAAAAAGGATGTTGAATTAAGGTTGTAAGGATATACTAGTCAGAATCGATGATTCTGTCTAGAAAGAGAGAAGGAGAGAAGACAGACCATGATAATTAGAAATAGGCTCAGAGCGTTAGCCTATTCAGAACATAGGCATTGAGAGAGATTGAAAAAGACTCATAGATCCCCAATTTCTAGCAAGAGGAGACCATGTGTCTAAAAGAAGACTATAAATAGGCCTATAAATATATTATATATATATATATTTATATGCTTTTTCTTAGTGGTTCAATGGTGGTTCGAATTATTAATTAGTCTCTTGTTTTTTCTTATTATTATAATAAGGACATTTGCCACCTATATTTAATTAAAAATTGCAAATCGAATGAATGAAATGAAATGAAAAGCACCATCTCCAAAATGAAGAGCACCATCGGACGAAACTTCAGAATCGAAGAGCTGATGGTGCTCTTGCTATCGGTAATGGTGCTGTTCGATTCTGGTGCTTCGACCGTCATGGTGCTCTTTATGACAACTTCTATTAAAATCAGATACATTTCAAAACCTATGCTGTAGAATTCGAGTATATTTCATGCAATATCTCGCCCATCTCACAAGCCAAACGCTGCGTTTGCGTATTTTAAAGAAACAATGGTAGAAGTAAGGATCGGTATATAGGCCTACGTTGGTTGAATTCCGCAGTGAATACCCTAATAACAAGAATATTAAGGGGGTTCATGCACGGTGCTTATAAAAATATAGAAATTCACCCTCACTATTATTGTTTTCTATGTTCAAAAATCAGTGTAATTGAATGAAAAGTTCACATCTCCAAGATAATTGTATGCTCTTCAATTAATATGACATTCTATTTCAGTGAATTCAATCAGTTTCAAGATAATACGTCAATGAATAAAAAGAATATGATGAAATTCATTGACGTATTATCTCAAAACTGATTGGATTCACAAAAATGAAATGTCATATTGATTAAAGAGCATAAAATTATCTTGGAGATGTGATCGTTTCATTGAATTACACTGTTTATTGAAAATGGAAAAAAATAGTGGTTGATAATTTCTCGATTTATGTAAGCACTGTGCACGCACCCTCTTAAGAGTTTTGAGGGGCAGAGTCCTGAAGAGCGAGAGTTCACCCCAATTGAACTAAGCAAAAAAATTACTATAAAATAGAATATATATATACATTTGAATAGGATAAGAGTATTTTTTTCCTTATAAATCATTTACATTTGATATTCAGAATTTTTCCTTTCAAAAGTTAAAACAAATACTGACGGTAAACACTAATTAAAATGACACAAAATGAGATATTTACATATAAAGATACACTCAAGTTGAATTACTGTCAACGTAGCACAAAAAAACTTTTGGAAAAGTGGAAAAAATATCTTCAACTTTGTTTCACGGTGGACTTAAATGAAATGTATGGCTTTAAAAATGTATTGCTAATCGGTTGCGACACTTTCTATGTGGCCTTTATTTATATTCATGTCTTTGGGGATTTCTGCTATGATGACAGATCTGTCCCAAGACCGAATGGAAATGTGTGAGAGAGAAAGAGGGAAGTGTGGGAGTAAAAATAGTGTAGAAGTGAGAGAGTAAGAGAGAATGAGGGGATATAGGAAAAAGACAGAACTAGAAAGAGAGATGTATGGAATTAGAGAGAGAGAGAGAGAGAGAGAGAGAGAGAGAGAGAGAGAGAGAGAGAGAGAGACAGGTGTGGAGAGTATATGGAGAGTGTAAAAATGGTGGCGAGAGAAAGAGAGAATAAGAGGAGATAGGAAAACGACAGAGCTAGATAAAGAGGGAAAGAGAGTATAAGGTACAGAGTGCTGACAAGAGATGATAAAAAGAGGAAAGGAAAAGGAGAGAGAAAAAGAGAACCAAAAAAAAGTTTTAAAAAAAAGTCGAGATGTATGTCTATATAGCGTAAAAGTTGTTGGTGTGTAAAATGGGTTATGTGTATTATTATAATGGTAACTGACAGACAAAATGTCACGCATTTCCCCCCCCCCCCCCCCCCCCCCTCCATCCCCCACCGCAATTCGTTTACTTCTGCCACACGCATTTGAGGCCTAACTCTTATACGCACGTGAATATAAATATAACTTCGCCTCGCAACGCGAAAACGCGACGCGACTTCTAGCGACTTTAATGTGATCTACAACGCGTTTGTTGTACGTCACATTCAGGGTTGGTTAGGTAGAATATGTAACGTATATAAAACCATAGGCAGAGAGAGAGGGTAGACAGGGTAGACATAGACAGACATGAGATAGGGAGAGAGAGACATAGACTGGGTGTGCAGAGACGGCCCAGGCCGTAGCTAATGCATCACTAGAAAGATACACTGAATATTTGATTCTAAATTAAATGTATTAATCAAATTAAATTAAGTTAATTTGGTTCTAAATAAATTGTCAGGGAATAATATTTCTTGCAACAACTAATTCTTACGAACTTATACTAAAAATACTCAAAATCTCAGAATACGATATACTACAAACTCAAAATACTGAATTTATGAGATTAGCAGCGAAATATTTCTATGTGTGTCTGTGGTGGAACGGTGAGTAATAAATTATTAATAATGTTTAATATCAATACTAAAAGTGAAATCGACATACATCTTGTGTTAGAGAAAACAACGATTTAGTAAAAACGTGAATTCTGAAAATGGCAATGTTAACAACATTGATTATAAAACAATACATTTGTATTACAATCATAATATGAGGAATACACGCAGAAAATAACACATCACTAATAAGTGATGATTATTATCGTTTTTATGAGGACCACACCAAGAACAAAGTTATTCGGAGGGTTACGAATGAGCGGATGAACAATCACTCTGAAACTTTTTTTTTTCAATGTTGTTTAACGACCCCACCAACAGCTAGGTTATACGGGGGTACGAATGAGTGGGTGATAATGGAACGATGAAGTGATGATAGGTGAAAGGACGTTTACAAAAACCCATGCCTTATGCGGGACTCGAACCCACACCCAACGGTGACTTCAGTTACTACCACTAGCGAAAATTGACTTAGCCACCGGGGCGGCTAACTCTGAAACTACTTGTATTTTCTTCGATTTCGACTTTGGCATTAATTTTTTGACAGATATACTCTCAAGACGTTTTCTTTCTTACGATGTTTTATTTGTCAATTTTTTCGTTTTTTAGATACGAAAATCTGAGTAATATGGCATGTATTGTTTCAATCGCTCATTCTCATAGAAACTAGATCAAACTAGTTTATGAATTCTAATTAGGTATAATTATTGGGTCAGTTAATGCCAAGCAGTAAATGATTTTATGTTGAATCAAATTTCAATTATGTATATATTAATACAGGTCAGTTAATACCAAACAGTGAATGCTTTGTACTGAATCATGATCTTATTAATATTTTAATGGAAAACATACGTCATAGCTAGTTTATGAAACGGTTCCTGAGATCAAAGTCGAATTACAGGAACAGGAGGAGAAAGTAGATGAGAAACAGAAGGAGAAATGGGGTGCATTGCTGTGGGCCTGATTCAATTACCCAATTCAATAGCAATAGCATAAAGGGTATTGAAGGTTTATTTTTCTTGATGCGAGGGGTTAACAACTCCTGAAATCCGGTGTACACTTGCCATGAAATCTCATTGAAATCCCTGAAATCATTTGAAATTCCCTTGAAATCCGTATGAAATCTCTTGAAATCACCTGAAATCTTTTGAAACCTCTGAAATCACCTGAAATCAGGTGTACACCAAATTTACGAGTTGTAAACCCCTCGTCTTGATGTCAGTATTCAATAATTCAGTAATTAGTTTTGAGTTAGTTTGGGATCAGGCAAAAACTAGCTGTTAATGTCGAGAAAAAACACTAATATGAAGCAAAAATATCATACTTGAAAACTATACAAACCATACATCGCTATAACTAGTATTTTTATGCCTCTTGTAAATATAGCTATGTACAAAAATATATGAAACTAATAAGAAAAATGCCGCCTTCGTTAGCTCAGTCAGCTGAGGCACGCTTCAGAGACTAAAGTGACCGTTGGGCGTGGGTTCGAGTCCCGCATAAGGCATGGGTTTTGTAAACGTCTTTTCACCTATCATCACTTCATCGTTGCATTATCACCAGCTCATTCGTACCCCCATATAACCTAGCTGTTGGTGGGGTCGATAAGCAGCATTGGAAAAAAAAAAAAAAAAATGATACAAAAATGATGAATAATGATGCTATAAATAAGGGTATGAATTATTTTCTGAAATGACAATGGAACCTTTCAATGCTAAGATCTATATATATATATATATATATATATATATATATATATATATATATATATATATATATATATATATATATATATATATATATATATAAAGAGAGAGAGAGAGAGAGAGAGAGAGAGAGAGAGAGAGAGAGAGAGAGAGAGTATATATATACCGCTTACGTCAAATTAGAGAAGGTTTTAAGCAGTCTTGTAATAATTGATCACCTCCTAATAGGGGCTGAGTGCCTGATACATGACTTGTAGTTTGTCAGTCACTGACGTCAGTGGCACGGCATATTACGATTAAACCACAACACAGATAGATGCGCAGCAACCACTGCGCATCACTGAGCCAAACTAGGACACGGATATGAACTGACATGTGAGATACTGGATTTAAATGAAATGCATTTCAAAATTGATACAAAAACTTGAAAATCGATTATTTATTGATAATATTAATGGATGCAATTAATTGAATTGATAATTTCGAAATATACAAGAAATACTGATTATATTGAAATTGAAAAAAATACAGGAAGAAACAGTGATCTGAGAGGGAAAAAGATTAAGAGGAATCGAAGAGAAAATGCAAATATCGAAGATAACTCAACAGTTTTTAAAATTAATGAATTCATTTTCTCCAAATTTATTACGTAATTAAAATTTTCAAAATTCATCAAACGAGTTAGATAAAAAAAATATTATCTCCAATGGGATAGTAATATATTGCTGTTGTGGTGCCCCTTCCGAACGATCCTACCTTGTCGCACATAGCTAAGCAGCTTTTTAGTGTGAAAAAGTGATTTTATAACAGTGCAATCCTTAGAAATCACCTAAATGGTCAACAGCTATAAGGTCTTAATCTAATTTCTAGAAAACACGAGCTTATAATTATGTTCAAGAGTTTTTGTCAGTTGTTTTATTCAGTCACTTGACTTATTTACTATCATTGTATTGTGTTTCAGACCATTTCTCTATAGTGTATGAATTATTTACTATACTAGGAAAACGCCATATATGCGTTGTTAGACGAGCGAATAGTAATAGTATGGGTAAAAATGAGTAAAAACTGCTTCGAGTGGTACCAATTTAGCACATTTTATGTTTTTTCTTCAAAATGGCTAACCCGATCAAGCTGAAAATTTCCAGAAATGTGTATCAAAATGTAATTCAACTTCAAGCAAAATTTCATTTTTTGGGAAATATTTTTTTTCCCGCTGTGTTATTCTACTGGGTATTTTTGAAATTTCTAGAATTCGTAAAAAAACAAGTTACCCCCCGATAATGCCACAAACCTTTACAGATCTAAGTTAGATGAGGAACCATATTCACAAAAAGTTTGAAGTTGATAGCTGTAGCCGTTTGACCTATGGAGAACCGACAAAAAAACATAAAAACGAACACCAATTTTTTCAGTATGTCAAATTGAATCCTCGCTAAAGCTCGTCTAATTATTATTTGAAACCATCCCTACGACTACGAATAACGATAATTTCATTTCACAATAATATTACCATCGTTACAATTTTGTTTTTATATATAATTGATCATTTGTTGTTTTTGTTATACTGTGTTCAAGTAGCAACCGTAATGTCGGCAGTGTTTTAATGAAAACTCATAAATATGTTACTAAAAATATATGTATGAATGTAACCAATTATTCAACAATAGAGGAATAAATAATGATAACAAACCAAATGACTGACAATAACTGCTATACGATATCAATAAACATTGATGAGCTGACCACGATTGTGATTATTTATGGACGACACTATCATCTGTCTTTTGCAAATAACTATTATTTTTTTTTTTTTTTTTTTTCATCCAATAAATGTAAACATAACAATAGAAACATTTCTCTCGTTCAAGTGTCCACAAAACCCACTGAGGCTTAATCTGTGGAATATACTAAAAATACTCACTTCAAAGATAATTTACACATAATTTAAAAACACTCACTTCAAAGATGGTTTACACATCTTCTTTCACATGAATAAATAACATACCAGCGAAACATAAATTACCATAATACCAATGCATGAAACAACAATGAATTACCAAATATACTATTGCTATAACTCGACACCACAATCACTGCTGAAATTAGGTGTTTCACATTTCAGTCAACAGATGAATTTATTTCACCATTGAATTATTTCATGGTGCTTATAGTAACCAATTCTTTACCTCTCGTTTTATGTAAACATATTTCTCTATTTTTCTCAATCTTTCAGGCAGCAGATTAAAAATTACTGGGATCACATATTCTAATCGCCTTTTGCCGAATTTGTTTATCCATGACGGAACCTGATGCGTTTTCCTGTTAGCTAATCTAGTGTGAATGGAGAGAAGGTTTGTGATTTTGTATTGTTATTTGTAATAGTGCACCAAAATTTTAATATATTAACAATTTAATAATAATAATAATAATAATAATAATAATAATAATAATAATAATAATAATAATAATACTTTTATTAATATGTAACAAAATATATTGTTGTTAAACAGGTCAAGATTTGTGAATTGTTGTTCGTGGTACGTCAGTGATATCATAGGCCTATAAACGGTGAAATATAGTACATACTTCTCAATTTGTTATTTGTGTTCTCTATCGAATCAATTTCTGTAAGAGAATAAGAAATGTAAGAAAATGTATGTGCTTCTTTAAAAACATCTCAAGAAAAAACCACAAGGAAAATCTATCACAAAATGTGCATAGGTACTTATAACTTATATACTTACTATATAATTTCTTTTTTCTTTTAAAATTTTTTTCTTTTAAAATCCATCATAATAATATTTCCATATTCTCACTAGATTACATTCGTATGTGATTATATCTACAATATTTATTTCTATAATTTGTAAAAATCCAATTTCAAGAAGACAAAAAACAAGAAACTATAAAAGCTTCAAGCTTTTATTGCATCACAATTATATCCACGAGAGGGTTCCGATCGACCGTCTCCCCTACCCCAAACAATTATCGCGCGGGTGTTTCAAGTCTGCATCTCTCGTGAATATAAGTATAGTATATAAGGTTTCATGTAATTTAATTGAATGTAGTCGTACCAACAATGCGAGAAACAAAACTCGGTATAAAACCGTCTATTGTGACACGTCGCTCGTAGACAATAAATTATTTTTAGAATAATATAAATTTAAAAGGATTTCTTCTTGTTTCTGAAACCGGATGTGACGTACTATGTGATTTAGAGAACCAGATTCGTATATCTAGAAGGCAGTGAGGAATGAAATAATGCATACCACAGGCAGTGGTTTACCAAATGGAAAACATGTATTTATAAAGAAGGCAGTGAGTGGCAGATAGGGATAGGACGGAGAAAAATCTTTTCATTTTGTTATAATTTGATTCACTTGAACGAATATAAAAACTGAATTCGATTATTAATATTCTGGCAAACATCCATTCAATATATAAATTCTTTATTGATTTAAAATAAAGACTCTGCCTTGTAATGAAGGTTGCCTACAGACACAGAATAAAAAAAAATAACAACGAATAACAAATTAGTGAATGGTACAGAAAAATAATAATAATATTGAGCTAAATTCTAGAAAAAAAATATATATTTTGTAGTTGATTAATTAATTATTTGGAAAAAGAATGGTAAAAAATAAGAAAATACACATTATATGAGAAAAAAATGGCTACACACTGAATTAATTCAAATTATATGAATGGTTTCTAAAAATTGAAATGGATCCTTTTAAGGCTAAAAGAGTTAATGAATAATTGAAACTATTACTAATATTAAATTTTTTACATAATTCAACGAAGAAGTCAATACCAATATCAATACTACAACCCACGGTAAATGATGATAATATACCAACATTACAACATAATATTCAGGAAGTGACCGTCCACTCGGTTCCATTTGTCTTGGGTTCGAGTCCTGCTGAAAAATTTCACCTTCATTTTTACCCTCGTAAATTTTTTTTACCATTCATTTGATAATGTGATTTTATTGAAATAGTCCACCCCAGTCCACCCCTGGTTCTTTAAGAACGATAAGAAATCGACATTATATAATATATGTGAAGCACAAATATTTTTAAATGCCTATTAGCCAGTTAAAGTTCTAGTTACGCACGCTGTTAGTAGTAAACTGAATAACTTGTAAAAGAAGTATGAAAAAATAACGTGAAAAATGCAACAATGATATATTTTATTTCAAATACTATACTTTCATTTGTATTGGTTTCAACGGCACACTGTTCCTACTGATAAGATCTATTGGCGATATATTGGCATTATGGGATGATGAAATGAAAGGTTATTTTTTCAATTTTAGGTGTTTTTTGGATTCTGGGAATGAGTCGGTCGTGGGATGTTATTAAGAAACCATCCCAGTATTGACCTGAATGACAGAGTGAAACCACGTAAAAGCCCTGTCAGGATGGTCGACCACGGCGGGAATCGAGGCCCGGTCTCCTGAATAACGGTTCAGTGTTCTAACCACTCTATCTCACGTCTCAGTACACTGTTAATATGTTATTTGTAACCATTCTACGGACATATTACACTGAGAGACGCATTCTATTGATCCTTTAACTATTTGAAGTATTTTCATTTTTATTTTCGTGTTGCCGAAAATAGTTTGTAAATATGATATTCAGACAATTTATTATAAAAAGATAAGATCATAAGAGTGCCTCAATGTCACGGTCAAATAAAGACTAAAAATCAGAAGCATTTTCAAAAAAAAACAAAAAAACTCGAAGACGACCCATAGCCGCCCCAGTGGCCAAGTCAATTATCGCTAGCGGTAGTAACTAAAGTCACCGTTGGGCGTGGGTTCGAGTCCCGCATAAGGCATGGGTTTTTGTGAAAGTCCTTTCATCTATCATCTCTTCATCGTTTCATTATCATCCGCTCATTCGTACCCCCGTATAACCTAGCTGTTGGTGGGGTCGTTAAGCAACATGAAAAAAAAAAAAAGAAAAGAAAAAAAAGAAAAGACGACCCATATTAGCTGTGTTTTCTCTATGTCCTCCCTGTTACGTTACTACCACCCCCACCCCCTTACCCACCCCCAACCCCACCCCCACCCCCTGGCGCTCATCTCACACGCCACAACAGGGGAAATATAACATGCACACAGTCTCTCAAGCCTGGGAGGTTGTCAGGTAAAAGCAATGTACTATAAACAGAGAAATCGAGTGATTTATGACTATTTCAACTTACTTTACGTCATTTTCAGACTGTTTCAGTATCCGATCGGATGTCTCGTATATTAAACACCCTCAACGCTCGGATGTCTTCAACCTGAAATATTTTAATTCGATACACAATATTAAATAAAGTCTCGATCGACTGTTTCTTCGTATCAACTGTCTATAACGATAGGATGTTCCTAACCTCCATTTGATGATTGTTAAATGTTTTGTATGGGTCTCTTTTATATATAATACCTAAACGATGCGGTGTTTCGAACCATCAACATTTCAAGATACGGTTCCGATCGACCGTCTCTGCTATATATTACTAGTGTCGGCTGGAAGTTTCGATGTGTCATACTATACCGGAATAGGCACAAATGAAGTAGCGAAACACCCGTGTTTAGTGGTGTGGCGTAGGGGGGACGGTCGCTCGGAACCTTCATCTATCATGGATAATAGTATAGTAGTATTAAGTACCCATATAGTTCTACTCGAAGGGTTCCTGAAGTCCGGTGTACACTTGCCAAGAAATCCCATTGAAATCCCCTTGAAATTCCTGAAATCCCTTAAAATCCCTTGAAATCCCTTGAGATCTCTGAAATCCCTTGAAATCCCTTAAATCTCTTGAAATCCCTTGAAATCTGTGAAATCCCAATTGAAATCCCTGAAATCTCTTGAAATCCCTGAAATCACTTGAAATCCCCGAAATCTATTGAAATCCCTGAAATCTCTGAAATCTCTTGAATTCCCTTGAAATCTCTTGAAATCCCTGAAATCTCTTGAAATCCCTGAAATCACTTGAAATCCCTATGAAATCTCTTGAAATCCCTGAAATCTTTTAAAATCCCTATGAAATCTCTTGAAATCCCATGAAATATCTTGAAATCCCTGAAATCACTTGAAATCCCCGAAATCTCTTGAAATCCCTGAAATCACTTGAAATCCCCGGAATCTCTTGAAATCCCTCGAAATCTCTTGAATTCCCTTGAAATCTCTTGAAATCCCTGAAATCACTTGAAATCCCCGAAATCTCTTGAATTCCCTTGAAATCTCTTGAATTCCCTTGAAATCTCTTGAAATCCCTGAAATCCTGAAATCTCTTGAAATCCTGAAATCTCTCAACATCACCTGAAATCCCTGAAACCTCAAATCAGGTGTACCACAATTTGCGAGTTGTAAACCCCTCGGTTTTACTGCACGGTTTTCGTAGTGTTGTTGAAGAAATGTTGGTATGTATGTGAAACTGACATCTGCAATTTCCCGATAGCGCAGTATCGATGTTGGAGGGCTCGAAACTACTGGAGTTAGTGTTAATTGATAGGGGAGACGGTCGATCGGGTAAGTCTGACAACGCGGATTATGTATTTGAAAACTAGTTTGAAGAGATCATTTAAATGAAATGTACATCATCGACATTTTTCTACTGTATTACGTACCAAAAGGGAATATTTCTTGAATAATCGACCAAATAAAGCGAAAAGAAAGAAAATTGCGGTGTGAATCTAAGACCCGAAAACACAAGTTAACATTATAAATTATCCAATTAATCAATTAATTGGATAAGCGTAAGTGAAGACTCAGTTTCAATTAATTGAAAAATTGACTAAATGAAAAAACTATGTGAAATTATAATTTCATAAAAATAAAATTGTATCTCATTACCAATAATAGTCCGGTTAGCAGGTGGTAATAAATGAATTTTTATCTCATATCGCATAATTTTCAGGTCTAGGCCTATACTGTTGAAAAAACACTTTTTTAACCTTATACGAGACAATAATCATGCGATAGGCCTAGGAGATGTATATAGCTATTACTTACAACATCTTGAAGATATTGAAAATATCTGTGTTTCTTTTTTATTAGAATTTCTATATCTCATACCGCTCAAAATATATCACCCAAAAACTGATATTCCGCTAAATCCACTCCCATGGGCTCAATACAATTTCCTCTGTGTTAGCACCTATAACATTATATATACATTCACTAGCTGATTCGGCAAACGTTGTTCTGCCATCGAAGTGATTTGTAGTGAATGTTGGTTGTTAATGTAAAAATAACTTGCTGGAAGGCGGATGGTGCGCTATTTAGTTGTTAACCCCTCAAATGTGTTGCCGAGTGCGGTCGACATTGAGTAACCCCGGCAATGTCATTGAACAACGCCATTACTGGTGTTGTCCTTGAACTACCAATTTTTTGGATATTGCTCATAGGAGAAAGCTTGGCGGAAGATCTCGTATATACTTTAGGACATTCTACCAGCCCTGTCGAATGTGCTTGAGGAATTTCACGACACTCGGTCGAGCCGTTTCGGAGGAGTTCATCCTCTAACATGTGACACAAGCTCTTTATATATAAGATTATACACGTACCAACAAATCACGTATTGTAGTTTATTTTCAAAATATTGGGTATATTTTATTACTTAGTGAGAATTTTTTTTTTCTCATCTCTGCGAGCTCCTATCCTCCCGGTCCACCCCGCCCCCTCCCTACGTCACTTCAATTTCCGTGTCATGCCTTGACTGACTGAGCTAGACAGGCGGTTCTATGCTGAACAGCTTATATTAGTCTAGACAGGTGAAACCGTTTAAACAGAACGTTTAGTCTGAATGTGCATAAAACGATTAGTTAGACCACCAAACATGTAATCTGTTCAATTTGCCATGAGCTGTTAATATGCGGAAACGTTTCCGATCGAACTTATATATTATCTAGTATATGAGCAAGCATCGTGTTTTAATATGCTTCATAAATCTACTTCCCATTTTAATGAGGATATTAATTAATGTCTAGTAGGAAAATTAAATTCGACAACAAATTTATTTATAAAATTGTTTTTCTCGCCCTTCGAGGATCTTAACAGATTTTAAGACATCATCTTTACACAGCTTTCTGCTTTGATTTTTTTTTTGTCATTTCATTTTCTTTCTTTGTTGTTTATTCAAATATTGTTAACCGTATTCATTCACTTTTTTCCTGTTTGTTAGCCGTATTTATTCACTTCTTTCTTTTTTTCAAGTTATCATTATTATTTTTCCATTTGTATTATAACTATTCCTAGATTCAAATTAAATTATGTTTTGTTACTCATCCTATTATTATTTTACTAGGCCTACTCTTTCAAATATTTCATTATGGTTATTTTTGATATTTTAATTAATTGATTTTCATTCTGTGTTTTTTAAACAATCTTATGTGTAACTTATAAGACAGACTTTTATTCAATAAAGATATATACATGGAAAAAGAATAGGGAATATACCGGCACATACATCGCAGTGGATAACGCGCTCGCTTCATCATGTGATCCGGGAGACGAGGGGAATTTCGAACCCAGTTCGATCCCCGCCGCCGACCATCTTTACATGGGTTTTTCATGGTTTCCCTCTGTAGTCTAGGCTAATGCCGGGATGGTTCCTACAATAAGTCGTACATGACCACTTCCTTCCCAATATCCTTCCCATTATCCAAGAACCATCATCCCATCATCTCATTAATCATCCATCCGACGCCATTAGATCTGCGCTATCATAACAGTGCGTCGTTAAACCCAATATATATAAAAAAAAAATCCACGACAAATGCCACGAGCCGCAGTGCACCTAGTTCTTACAAAAGCAGAATTCTACTTTTATCGACTCCAGGATTACATTAATCTCGTTGCATATTTGAATAAGGAAGCGCCGTACAGTGATTTATCACGCGATTATTTGTTCCATTTTCGAGACGTCTACAAAAAAAGATCGGTGCATTACTCGGCTGTAGAATCTACAGTATATTATAGAATATAGAATACTGATTGTAGAGAAATTAAGGGCGTTTTCGGTTCAAGAATAGGGAGGTAATTTGCACTTAATAACAGAAAAGGAGAATTGTAATACTAATATATGCGCTGTATATTTCAAGTTGTAACTTACTCTAAGGGTATGGCTCCAAGGGTATACCGTATATATATATATATATATATATATATATATATATATATATATATATATATATATATATATATATATATATATATATATATATATATATATATATATATATATATATATATATATATGAACAATTATCAGTTTTGTATGGTTAGTTAGAAGTCATATTTGTAAGTACAATAAGTATTTAATTGTATATAAAATGATAATTTCATATTTGTACTGAATTTTCGCTTGTTCATAAAATTAGTCGTGCAAACTCGAAAATCGAAAAACGAATAATTACCAAGAAAAGTTTTTTCCACTTATAGACAACGACAAACTTGGGACTCCAAGTCCGAAGTTTGTCGTCAAATTTGATATTCAAATTTAGAAAATCATGAATTTGATAATAATAGTAGATTGATTCTTCAAAGCTATTGAAACATCGAATTGATTATAAGGAACTGTCTGAGGGGAAAGTAGACTCCAAATTGGGCAGCAGATTATTCTTTAACCTTATTGTCTATTCACGTCATTACTACAAATATACAATAAGCATGATATCCAAATATCTCTCAAATAAACCGGCACATACAGCGTAGTGGTTAACGCGCTCGCTTCATGTGATCCGGAAGACGAGGGGAATTTCGACCCCCAGTTCGATCCCCGCCGCCGACCATCTTTACAGTGGTTTTGCATTGTTTCCCTGTGTAGTATCGGCTAATGCCAGGATGGTTCCTACAATAAGTCGGCCATGACCGCTTCCTCCCAGTATCCTTCTCATTACCCAAGAACCTTCATCTCATCATCCCATCATCTCATTAATCATCCATCCGACGCCATTAGATCTGCGCTATCATAACAGTCCGTCGATAAACCCAATATCTCTCAATAAATATCGAAATTGTTGTTATTTGTTGCAGGGACAGTGTATCACATAGCGGCGGGGGTTCCGAGCAAACCCGATTAGCCGTCCTCCAGAACCTGACCGATCTGTTACGTCACACTTTCTCCAGCCAGTTCGTGTTCCCTGTGCTTGGTCATGAAGACCCCAACAGGAGCTATCGTGACGTGGCTCAGCTCTGGCAAAACTGGTTACCTTCCGAGTCTCTCGTCACCTTCAATAAAGGTGAGCCTTTTACATGCTTAACGACCCCACCAACAGCTAGGTTATACGGGGGTACGAATGAGTAAACGATGACGATGAAACGATGAAGTGATGATAAGTGAAAGGACGATTACAAAAATCTTATGCGGGATTCGAACCCACGCCCAACGGTTCACTTCAGTCTGAAGCGTGCCTCAGCTGACTGAGCTAACGAGGGCGGCTGCTAGTTATTCTGGACTACTAATATGAGCAGGTGATAATGAAAGTTTAATATTATTTCTTTTTAATTGTTTTCTATCCCTGAAATTATTACCTAAAGATTTATTGTTTGTTAAATGATTTAGGGCCTATCTCATTTTTGTATTATTTTTTGGGGTAGTAAGACCGCTTTTGTGGTGCCTAATCCGAACGATCCTATCTATCATCCATGGTCTGAAAATATATTTTAGTGTATTCTGTGTATAATTTACAATAAGGCAAACGTACAGTATCTCTGGAAATATCTCGAAACAACTCAAATAATTGAAACATCTATTTTTTGGGGATAGTGTAGGCCTATTAGATAATGGACGATCTAAATATTTGAAAGTTAACTGTAAGTCCAAACAACAGTTGTGGAGAATTATGTGTTTCAATCTCTATTTTGAAGAAATTAGATTTGATATTTTATGTTACATATATATTTCCAACTAGGAAAACTAACAGAATTGGACAAAGTTATATTACAGACAAAAGATCCATATACTTCCCAGTAAAGTATAAGTTTCGTCTACGGTGATACTTCCCACCAATCCTGGGACAGTTTTCTCTGAACTGTATTCCTACCAAATCCAAAAACGTCCAAAATGAATCATATTCAAAATAAATTTCGTATATAATCTCCAGATATTGTACAGATTTTCCAGGAACTATCTCAACATCTCAAATAATGAAAACATCTTCATGACAGTCACCCCTCCCCCCTCCCTGTTTCTCCGAATCATATTCCAGTAATCCTACGTCTAAGAAATACGTATCCTAAACAAATTTCATACATATTTTCCAACGACATAAATTGTATATATTTTCCAAAAATTATCTCGACATTTCAAATAATGAAAACATCTTCATAACACAACCTTCCCCCCCCCCCCTCCCTCCCACTTTCTCCGAATCCTAATCCAGTAATCCCACGTCCAAGCAAAACATTTATCCCAAAACAAAGCTAACATATTCCATTCCCTTTTCAGAGACACACCGTCTCTAACTGTCAAATCATGTATGATGCATTACATCCTACAGTTCTTAACTTCAACCCCTCGTTCTTTTATTCTATTCAAATACTTTCCTCTTTTTTTCA